>ML397542.1:0-66763 GCA_005239525.1 Nicotiana knightiana | reverse complement strand
GAGTCAACCGTCATGAGCATCTAAGAGGTGATACAGTCTAATACAAATCCTCTACTACAACAAGTCTGGGAAGTAAAGTAAAATGACAGAGTAGGAAGGAGAAAGAGTAGGCTGCGGACGGTGAGCAGTTGCCTCACAATCTCCAAACAATGCTCCAAATAGGGCAGCTCAACTATCGCTCTGCCCCGGTACCTAAATCTGCACACAAGGTGCAGGGAGTAACGTGAGTATGCCAACTCAGTAAATAACCAAAGTATCTAAAAACTTGAGTGCAGTGAAGAGCATTTAAACTTTATAGTTTCATAAAAATAAGTACCAGTAAAGGTAATAGATCAAGTCAAGAGTCCACATTTACCAAAGATTTCACAAAACTCCAGTTTTACTGTTTAAACTTGTATAAAACATTAGTCAACATTTATCAAAGAGGATCAGTGTAAAGGAAAGTGAAAATATTAGTTCCATAAAAATATCAGCCACTCGGGCACAATGTCACTCACAAATAAAGCCTCTCGGGCAAGCCTCTCATTCACTCGTGAATCTACTCTCATGAGTCAATGTGTGTGTGTATATATATATATATATATATATATATATATATATATATATTATTATGGCGTGCAGCCTGATCCATATAATATACGCTGCGGCATGCAGCCCGATCTATGTAACATACGTTGCGGCGTGCAGCCCGATCCATATAATATACGTTGCGACGTGCAGCCTGATCTATATAACATACGTTGCGGCGTGCAGCCCGATCCATATAATAGTCGACTGCGGTCACTGGGGGTGTACAGACTCCTGGAGGGGATCCTACAGCCCAAACGCTATATTGTTGCGGTGTGTAGCCCGATCATATATATATATTATTGCGGCGTGCAGCCCAATCCATACATAATATATATTACTGCGGCGTGCAGCCCGATCCATACATAATATATATTGTTGCGGCGTGCAACACGGTCCATAACTATCCTCACATACTCGGCTCTCAGACTCACTCAGTCATCCTCACACGCCACTCGGGCAATTCATCTCAACTCAAGGGTCTCAGCCCAAAATACCTCTCAGAGTTTCAAAACAGTGTGATAACAATGAAAATAATAACAAGTGGTAAACATGACTGAGTTCACAAATGTTCTATCATGATGGTGTGAGGATAGTGTAAAAATACCCCTGAGGGTCTAAACAGGTCGGCACAATTCCCCAAACATGGCTTACAGCCCATAAACAAGTATAAATTTCCAAAATACAGGTTATAGTAAGGTTTCAAATCGAATATGCGGCTTAATAGTCGCTATGGGACAGACCAAGTCACAGTCCCTATCGGTGTACGCCCACACGCTCGTCACCTAGCATGTGTGTCACCTCATTTCCAAAACAATATAGAATACCGGGGTTTCATACCCTCAGGTCTAGAGTTACAATTGTTACTTACCTCAAAACAGTCCAAAAACTACTTCACGATGCTCTTGCCCCTCGAATCGGCTCCCGAATGCTCCGAGTCTATCACAATCAGACCAATAACATCAAAATATGCTAGGGAGATGAACCCTAATCGAAAACTATCAAAATTAGGCGCAATTCCCGAAATTGGCCAAACCCGAGCCCCAGGCCCACGTCTTGAAATTAGAAAAAAATCACAAAACTAGAATCCGCATTCCCTCACGAGTCTACCCATACCAAATTTACCAAAATCTGACCTCAATTTCCCACTCAAATCATCAAAATAAATTTCTCAAACTTTACTCCCATTTCCCCCCAATTTTCACTCTAATTCCTCAAATTAAATGATAAAAATCAAGACTAATTCATGAAATTGAACCAAAAGTGATTGAAAAACACTTACCACAAGAATCCCACTGAAAATCTCGTCCAAATTCTCCTTCCCCCGAGCTCTCTAATGGATTTTTGAAATTATGGACTAAACCCTTGTTTTGATGTTTAAAAGATTCTGCCCAACTGCCTTTCCTCAGTGCGTTCGCATGAAACTCCACGTGTTCGCGAAGCACTGCCCAGGCTTCCTCTACGCGTTTGTGTCCAGACCGTGTGTTCGCACAAAACTAGTCACACAGCCTGCCCACGCGCCCATTCCCTATGCAATCGTACAGCCACGCACGCGATCGCATAGAGTAATTTACCTGCTGCCTCAGACAAGCCTATGCGATCGTATCCTTACCCCTGCGATCGCATAGAAGAAAACCAGACCTGAACACCAGCAAAATCTGCAATTTTCCAACACCCAAACTTGATCCGTTTACCTCCCGAAACACATCCGAGGCCCTCGGAACCTCAACCAAATATACCAACACATCCCATAACCTTATTCAAACTTAGTCGAGCCTTCGAAACACCAAAAACAACGCAAAAACACCAAAATCATATCAAATTCAAGCATATGAACTTTGAAATTTCTAAATTTCACCAAAGATGCCGAAACCATCCAAAACACTTCCGATTGACCTGAAAATTTGCACACATATCCAAAATGACACTAAGAACCTGCTCCGACTTCCGGAATTTCCTTCCGACCCGAATAGCCTATTTTCCACTGCCGACCAAAAATCGCCAAAAACTAACTTTCGCCAATTCAAGCCTAATTCTACATCGTACATCAAAAACACATTCCGAACATACTCCTAAGTCCCTAATCACCTAACGAAGCTATCTGAACCATAAAATCCGCATTCCGAGATCGTTTTCCAATAAGTCAACTTCTTGTTGACTTTTCCAACTATTGAACCAAGTTAAGAGACTAAGTGTCTCATTTCTCTCCAAAAATTGCTCTGAACCCGAGCCAACCAATCTAACCCAACATAATGAAGCTAAACCACATATAATGAAGCAAAAATGGGGAAACAAGGCTATTACTCTCGGAACGATTGACCGGGTCGTTACACATGGTCATGTGGTATCTTGTATGGCACTAGTCCATAAATACCGGGTATTTTAGCTCGGCCGTATTTTACCCCAAAATTCAAACTTTGAAGAAAATATTTTCTTTCATTTGCTTAACTTCTCTCATTTTCACGAATTTACTTATCACTTGTTTGAAATAGCATAATACTTATAATCCTAAAATAATCTTATTCCCGAACTTACGTCGATTAACTTACAACGAAACTTTAACGTACGAATATGCGGGATGTGGGGTGTAACACTACAAAAATTATCTCATTTTCGAGCTTTCATCAATTTACTTATGGCGTACTTTCACGTACGAATATGGGGTGTAATACCAACCCAGTTTCGGAGGACCATTACGCGGCGCATTTCGCGGAACACAGAAGCATTATGTGGTCGCATATGCGACCGTAGATCCTGTTCCGGGGCTTCATATTTGGATTTTTATAACCCAACCCTACTTCGATAAAATAGATTCAATGGACCATTTTTGAGCTAAAATCTGATATTTTGAGAGTGAGAGAGTGCCTTAGAGTGGGATAGTGATATTCAACCAATTGCCCATCAATTCTTTCTCAAACCTTTGAATATTAACAAGGAAAAACTCACTAGGTATTCATCCTAGAGGTAAGATTCTACACCCTAGCCCTTAAATTCGAAATTTAACTAAATATGAGTAATTAAATAGACAATTCTTGGGTATGAGAGTTATTTATCTTGCATGCATGTGTTATCAAAGGGTGTAGGGATATTGTGAGCTAAAAATGGTAAAAAATGTGTTGTGGGATGATGGAACCTTTCATTGAAAGACCTTAAAAACTTAATGCACACCTAGTGTTTGATAAAAGGCTCAAATGAGCTAGAATCATGATCACCTTCCTAATTTTGGTTCAACTTGTTATATTTCTAAAATAGATTGAAGTTGCTAAGAATTTCGGAACATTTTAGAGTTTAAGGAAGCTCAATTGAGGTATGCTGGCTAAACCCCTTTCTTATAATTGAATTCCACGGTGTTCATGTAAGTTATGTAAGACCCGAGTTGATCATTATGAAATTGGTTATCCCGAGTAAACTTGTGTTGAAAGATATATGTTCAATAAGTGTTCCAAATGCTTTTATCATGCTATGTATCATTTGAGAATATATTTAAAGTATGGTTGTGTGTTATAAATGTTACGACTTCAAGTCAAGTTTGAATGAAGTTTATCTTGCCAAATTATGTGAAAAATCTCTATATGTCTAAGACCCTTAATTGCTCTCATGTGTACCTAAAAGTCTTAAATCAAAAAGTTTTGTTGTCGATAATGATGATGATGTGTGAAAATGAAAAAAGGGAGTATGAAATATGAAATTCGGCCAAGTGCCAAGAATGATGTTATAATTGTGGCCACTAGTGTCAATGAGTCAAAGAGATGTGAAAGAAGTATAAAGTGAGATGATTGATAGAAAAAGGTAATGTCTCAGGTGTGACGGCCTAGATGATTGGGCCGTGATCGGACGCCATGTCGCACACATAGTGGTGATTGTGCTGAAAATCGTAATTGAAATTGTGATTGTGGTTGATGTCTCAAATAAGGCGGCCTAGTCGATCGGGTCGTGATCAGACCATGTAAAGGTACGGTGGTATTGTAAATGATGGTATATTAGTACCAAAGATCCCCCAACCCAAAAACATGGAAATTTACTTGAAAACTTATGTGGTTTTTAACTTGATGTTTTGGTATTGTTTGAGGCTTCTGTTGATTTCATGATTGTTCTCCCGTGTATTATTGTTCATTCTATTGAGAAGATGTTTATTTATACATACTAGTACTATTAAACAATACTAACGTCCTTTTTGTCGGGGTCACTGCATCTTTAATGGATACAAGTGGTTCCACAGCAGGCAACATTGATCATTGATAGTAGTACACCCTCCTCCCAACAGACTCGGTGAGCCCCACTTCATTTCGGGGTTATACATATTTTGTTTATTATATTTTCATGTTTTGAGTTATAGCCGGAGCCTTGTTATCGGTACTACTATCGTACTCTTTGTAATTATTAGAGGCTCCATAGACATAGTGTGAGTTGTATATGGGTGTTGGGAAATGGCCGAGATAGATAGCCTATTATGGCCGAGCACCTACGAGCCTACTATGGCGGAGTAGTTATATGTACCGAGCCTTATAGGGCCAGACATCTATTTTACTTACTATATTGAGAGAGTTGAGTCAGTATAAGCAGGTAAGTATATCTCTAGATCATCTTTGACTCCTAGTTACTTTCAATTATTATATTATTAGTTAGTTTCAGCTTTTAGTTATTCTATTGCCTTACATACTCGGTACATTATTTTGTATTGACATTTCTTTCCTGGGGACGCTGCATTTCATGCAGGCAGGTTCAGATAGATATACTGGTAGACCTCCTCCGTAAGTGTTGTACGTGATCAGCTTGATCGGTAAGCTCCGCGTCTTTCGAAGTTACCAGGTCTAGGGTTTTGAGTACATATTGTATGTGTGTGTGTGTATATATATATTATGGGTAGGTCGGGACCCTGTTCGGATCACAGGACATCCATCTGTAGAGGCTTGTAGACATATGTTGTCAGTAGTGCAGTATGTTGGGCTTGTAGGCCTTATATGTATATTTTTGTTGGTTTGTCAGCTGTAATAGTTATGACAGCCTTGTTGGCCAGATTTATATTGATGTTCAGTCAGAGCTAGTTTCTGTTTAGTTTTTTATTTTGTTTCACAAATTGTCTTGCAATGTAGTCCTATGGCCAAAGTATAACATTGTATGTTCAGAGTCTCTAAGTTGCAAGTTGGTACACTAGGTTAAGTGAGGCACTGGGTGCCGGTCTCGCCCCCCAAGTTCTGGGTGTAATACTGAGGCCCCCGGGGTCTGTTTACCCCAACAGAGCGATTGACAGGTCTAAGAGAATCATCGACCATGAGCCAAGGCCGGCCCAATATCAACACAAGTCGTACGGCTCGGATCGGAGAGGAAACGAATCCGAGCGTCACCCGACTAGGAACGACAAGAGAAATGATCAAGGACCGATCAACTGAGGCATAATGAGGAAAAATGGTTTTGATAGGTTGCTCGGGTGTAGGGAAGCACCGAGATTATTGGAGTACAATTTCAACGTGGATGCTGCAAGTATAGTATCGGCCATAAGACGCATCAAAGAGACCAAGTGGCCTAGACTACTACAGTCTGATCCGACCCAGAGGGATCACAACTTGGTGTGTAAGTACCACGATACTCACAGTCATAGGATGAAAGATAGTATGCATTTAAGGGAAGAAATATCCCAACTATTCAACAATGAGCATGTTACACCCCATGTTTTCGTACGTGAAAGTACGTCATAAATAAAGTTGATGAAAACTTGGAAATGAGATGTTACATCCTGCATTTTCGTACGTTAAAGTTTCATCGTAAGTTAATCAACGTAAGTTCGGGAATGAGATTATTTTTGAGATTATAAGCATTATGCTATTCAAACAAGTGATGAGTAAATTCGTGAAGGTGAGAGGGTAAGAAAATTAAAGAAAATAAATTTCATCGAAGTTTGGCATTTTGGGATAAAATACAGCCCGAGCTAAAATACCCGGTATTTATGGACTAGTACCATATAAGGTACCACATGACCATGATAGTAAGGTGTATAAATTTTGTTAGAAGTCAGTAGTATTTTAAGTAGTTTGAGATAATTTTTAATTATGTAGGTAATTGGGGTAATTAATGATTTTTGGTGTGAGATTAGATAATTAATTAAGGTTTTTGGATAAGAGCATCAAGTGGAAGCTCTTGCCTTAGGTAATGGTAACTCTTAAAATCACATAAAAGGTGGCAAGAATTTGGAGAATTCCTTGGCCAACTACACAATTGAGGCCCACAAACCAACAATATTAAAGAAGTATCCTTACCATATTAAGGTTGGATGTTAAGCTTATTAAGTAACGTGATTTCATAGCATCTTCAACAAAGCCATGAAAGGCTTCTCAAATTCAACAAAAGTTATACAAGATTAGGATAAAATTCAAAAGAGAAATATATCGAACTTCATAGTAATGCGAGTTACTTCAACAAGAATATCATACGAATTTTTTCCTACTTCGATCCGTCGTTATATGTTGTCGCAATTGACGTGTGTTGATAGGATTGTCAAGAGAATTGGCTTAGGTATGTTAAGGCTATCCCTTCTTTCCTTTTGGCATGATCCATACAATATAAACGGAATGAGCAAATGCACAACTTCTATAAATGTCTCTATTCATAAAAATACTAGAGATGCTTATGTTTTTTATTCCTCACGTGTCATATTATTCTATCGTATGTTCATGGGTCTCAGAAAATACGTAAGTTGATAAAGTTTATTTCATGATATTAATCAGAGGCATAATGGTCTTATGACGTTCTGAAAGATTTTATTGATGTACTTCTCATGCATTGCATTCATTTACATTGACCCTTGAACAGATGGCGTGTGTATATATATATATATATGTGTGTGTGTGTGTGTATATGTGTGTGTGTGTGTGTGTGTATTTATATGGGATACGGGAAAAGGTTATGACGTTATATACGCACCACCACTTGATCAGCTGGTATACGTTGATGATGTTGCCCACAGTGGCCGAGATGATATGATGGGATGCCCTCATGGGTTTGATGATGTTATGAATGCATATACTCATGCATGGTATGACACTTATACACATATGCATGAAATTATAAGTATTAAATGATTCACAGAGCTATTCTGACTCACATGTCGAGTCTTTTACTCCATGTTTCTCTCATGTCTATTACTTACCGATTTTCATTCCTTACATACTCGGTACATTATTTTTACCGACATCCCTTTTGCCTGGGGACGCTGCGTTTCATGCCCGCAGGTTTGAATAGACAGGTCGAGAATCCTCCAAGTAGGCTATCAGTGGAAGATGTTGGTGCGCTCCATTTGCTCCGGAGTTGCTTATTTGGTCAATATGATTTGGACGTGTATTGTTTAGTATGGAGAAGCCCTATCCCGACCTTTATGGTGTTTATCTACTCTTAGAGGCTTGTAGACATATGTCATGTATGTAAAAGATTGTATGGCCTTGTCGGCCTATGTTTGGTGTACGAGTGATCATTTTGTTCTAATAGGCCTGTATGTCTTATGTATAAGCCAGTGTTACATGTTTTGTTCTAGCTATCTTACGGCAGCCTTCCACCTCATTTACCTATGATAGCATGATTACGAAAAGATACATTATGTTAGTACTTGGTTGAGTAAGGTATAGGGTGCCCGCTGCGGCTCATCAGTTTGGGTCATGACAAAAGTGGTATCAGAGAAGTTCTATCCTAGGGAGTCTACAAGTCGTGTCTAGTAGAGTCTTATTTATAGGTGTGTTGTGCACCACATTTATAAGCAGGAGGCTACATGACATTTAGGATTGTCACTCTTTCTTCTTACTCTAGATCGTGTGGTAGAGCTCAGTGGTAAGAACTCAATTTCCTAAACTCTATCTTGTTCATAATACGACGATGCCTACATCTAGAAAGACGATTGGTAAGGGATTGAATGCGGCCGTGGAAGGGTTGAGTCAGAGGAACTCGATTTTGCATCATGATTTCAGTAGATCATGTGTGTACTAAGATGTGCAAGCCTCTTGATAAGGGGACTTAAGGCAAGAATATCTATCCACCCAATGATGAAAGGCAATGAGAGATTCGAAAGATAGATGCAAGTTTCAACAAGTAAAAGAAGCAAGATGAAGAAGGGTACGAGGCGCCCAGTTAATGAAGATTATCAGTATTTACACTTTAGGCAGAGGAATATAAGCCTTTTGAGTTACCTTCAACAATAACAGAGGTATGTACAATTGGCCACACACATCTCATATATGCCATATGGGGGCTAACAGAAGTAGATGAGAGAAGGACAGATATCAGGATCCGGCTGGAGTTAGAGTAACCCAAACTGGTGGATGGATTGTTTGCGTTAGTTGACATTTCCAAAGGATATTGCAAGTGTGCTAATAGATCTCCTTGTGAGACACTCATATGGTGCACTCTAAAATAGTGCAGTTGGATATGAGTACTACAAAGATAGGCACTGGAAGCCTTGAAGGGATTAATATTGCCTTAGTGTGGCTCCCGTCCCTAGTAGAGAAAGAATGTTAGGCAACCCAAAGAGCCAATGGATGGTTCAAGGGGCACTAAAAGCAAAAGAATATCTTGCTCGAGTTTTCAGAATAAGTGATAGACATAAATATTAGCGGGAAATAAGAAGAGAGTTAATGAAGCATTATGAGTAAGATATGATACATAGACAACGATAGATCAAAAAGATGACAGTACTATAGAGTCTATAGTCAAGTGAAGGAAAAGATGAGAGGTGACAGGCCTTGAGACAACAAGAGTACAAGCCATAAAGTCATATCCTCATTTCGAGAAATAAGCTCGTGACTCCAACGCGACTACCAGAAGGAAAAGTTAGACCCCAGAGTAATGAAAATCAGTATGGGCTGGTGAACAAGATAAACTAAACATGAATTGTGGGCTGAATGATTTGATAATAGTCGGCATCAAGAGAATTTTAGAGTTTGCATTCCGGCGATAATAGAATGGACAACAGAAGAAGATTCATGAGAAACTCAGACAATGGTCATTTAGGAAGACGCTTCCCTAAAAGCAAAGTTAAGCTAAAGGGACTGTATGTGCCTGTTACACTAAGTGTCACCATCGCGAGTAAGGAATTTTATTATCCTTGGTACAGAAGGATTACCGTAAGGCGTGTAAGGGTCATCGATGATGTGAAAAGACGCCAAAGGTGAAGAGATGAAACATCTATAGGTAGATCGATGTAGCTCCAACTCTTAGTACTCCCATAAAAAGGGGAATATGGAGTGATGTGGTATTGAGTAAGAATTAAGTGGTTCTAGTAATTATGGAATGGTAAAGGAAGAACGCGATAAAAATGAAAAAGGGATGAGATTGCACTTATTCAAAGCCTACAGAAATGCTACGATTCCAGAATATTATGCAAACACGACGTCAAGGAAAGGAAGTAAGGGTTCCTTTCCGGGATGTTATGGATAATTAAAGAACCAGTGCGAGACGTAATTTAAGACAAAGGAAATAATCCAAGAAAGATAATGCAGAATATTGATATGAGAATGGGCCAACGAGTAGCTAGTAATTGACTTAGGAAGATCCTAGTCATGGCTAGACAAGAGGATACAAACAAATCAACAGATCGTGCAATATAAACATAGTGAACCCCAACATGGGGAATTCAGTTAATCCTTGAGAAATATTCAGATAGGAGTTGGGGTAGTTAAAGGTACCGTACGAGTATTACGAAAATAAAAAAAATGTCACTAAGAAGACAGTCAAAATATCAGTTCAGAAGCACCCCTACAAGCACAAGGGCGTGGAGTTAAGTAACTACGGGTAATTATACGCGAGGAAGGACATCAAAAATTTTGTCAGGTAAATGATGTAATAAGCTTGAAACCTTGAAAGAATCAGAGGGTCCTCCCTAAGTACTATAATGAAAGTCTAGCTGAGGAAATAAGGAAGAAGGCTTCAACCTAAACATAGTAACTTGAAGGAGAAATGGTCATGTAAAAACAGTCTCACTACAAAATTGCATCCACTCCATAAGAAAGTGGCACCTACCATGGCTAACGGACAGAAAGTAAAATCAGAAGTAATGTTCAAGATAATATGGGTGGTATATATGTGTGGGCACTAAGGTAAGCTAAGTATGCACGCAAAAAGAGCACAGAAAGACCAGGAAAAATAATTGATTACGTTTAAAGAAAGTTGAGAAGGAACGAAAGGAATTATTCGATCAATGATCCAGAGTTAGTTACGTTATGAACGCACTTGCAATTTTGGTGTATTATCCATGTAGCATATATGTTGACAATCATACAGCCATAGAAGACTTATGTATAAGTTAAAAGAATGAATTGAGTCCAGGTCATAGACAAAGGATTGAATTGTTAAAAGATTGTATCATGGACATAGCACCCATGAAAGCCTAAAGTAATAACTAATGCCATGAGACGCAAATCAAGAGATAGCTTAAGCGTATATAAAGGTTGATCAGAAGGAGGAAGAAACTAAAGAGTTACATCAATGAAGTAAATCAGGAATCTGATTATTGGACCCAGAAAATCATAGACCTCGTGATTGAGAGCATTGAAGGATTACTCTTAGATATCAGAGGTATAAGAGAGATAGTACAGTAGCCATATTCTTTAACGGCTCTACGATAAATCCAGTTAGAAAAGTACCAGCCTCATAAGAAGTCAGTATGAAGCTCCCACCAGATTGTGTATGCACCAGAGGTGCAAGTATTATAATAGAGCTTCAAGTTGTGGATGTGAGTTATACCTATGTGGAAGGGAGGTCATGAAAGAGATAGAACATACGGTGCAAGATTTTAAAGTAGTAAGGTAAAGGTGAACAACATACGAGATACTCAAATGCAGAAGATTGTGAATAGTCCATACTTCGGATAGAAGGCTAGAAGCGCGGGGATTTAGTATCCATGAATGATAGTAGCATCGTCAGTGGCATACTTTCCAGCCTATGGTTTCTAGGTATCGAGAGGTCTAGTTAAGAGAGTAAAGAAGAGTTAGAGAGGATGTAATGTCTCGCTTGATGTTCCAGAATAAGATAAGAAATCTATGGTGCAAGAAAATTGAAGGAAGGTTGCAAGTAGTATAAAAAGATATGTGTAGGTCGCAAGCTAAAGTGTGGTAGAGCGATAAGGTTTTAGGAAGACATGAGTAAGGATAAGAAAAGTCAAGTGAGAAGGTGACGAAAGTGGATAATCCTCGGGATTAAGCCCGTGAAAACAAGAGAGCTGATGAGTTCTCTAAGTTATAGAAAGTTCAGTATAGCCTGAATGAACTCAAAGGAGTCTAAGACTAATAGCATTTAAAAGAGATTGAATAATGCCCTTGTAGTAGAATGAGGGTGTAATTGTGAAAGATAAAGGATGACATTTGGGCATTCGATTGAGTAATGATTTGAAAAAAAAAAAAAAGGGGGGGGGGGATTTCATGAATTATACAGAATTAAAATACCCATGTAAGGTGAGTCACATTGAGATACTATAAAATACGGTTATGGAAATATAGTATTTCCCTCCAGGTGGATCAGGAAAATCATTTCAAATGTTCCTCGATGCAACGTGAGCCCTAATGATTACATAAGAGGTTTCAGGTTATCAGTGGTAAATCGTAGATCGACATTGAGGTGAATCAACAAAGGATGGATAAAAGTTACAAAGCATAAGATGAATAGCTATGAGGAAGCGTTAAAGGACATAGATTTATACATATAGGATAAGCAACAAGAGTAACCTGGAGTTTGGTAGAAGACCTCAGTAACGATAAATTGAAGTAAGAGTTATGGTATAGTATGACCTACCTTGATGCAGTAAAGTCATACTGATGGATAACGAATCTGTGAAATAAGGTATAGTAATATTCGCAAGTTCAACAAAGTACTTAGCGAAGAACTTTAGTATACCTATAGGTTCCCAGAGGAGCACCTTGTTATAGTTATGCATATGTTCACAAAGTGAGGCCTAGAGATTGGTTAAAAACTGGAGAAAAAAGGGGAGAAGAGTCGCATAGACACATTTACAAGATCAAAGTCGTATAGACAGCATGATAAAAAGGTAGCAACAACTACGAGATTGGGGAAGGATTCCGACCACAAGTCGTGGTGAGAGAAAGAGGCTTAAAGGGGGGAATGCCTTGGCCTTTGGATTTATTCACAGAACAGTTGCCTAGATGGCAAGGAGAGTGCCAAAGTATTCAAAAGACACAGATTATGAAAATGATAAGTGCATCAATCAACATTCGAGGACGAATGTTCCAAAGGGGGGAATGATGTTACACCCTATGTTTTCGTACGTGAAAGTATGCCATAAATAAAATTGATGAAAGCTCAGATATGAGACGTTACATCCCGCATTTTCGTACGTTAAAGTTTCGTCGTAAGTTAATCAATGTAAGTTCGGGAATGAGATTATTTTGAGATTATAAGCATTATGCTATTTCAAACAAGTGATGAGTAAATTCATAAAGGTGAGAGAGTAAGTAAATCGAAGAAAATGAATTTCGTCGAAGTTTGGCATTTTGGGATAAAATACCGGCCCGAGCTAAAATACCCGGTATTTATGGACTAGTACCATATAAGGTACCACATGACCATGATAGTAAGGTGTATAAATTGTGTTAGAAGTAAGGTACCACATGACCTGATAGACAGGTCGAGAGTCCTCCAAGTAGGCTATCAGCTCAGTGGAAGATGTTGGTGCGCTCCATTTGCTCTGGAGTTGCTTATTTGGTCAGTATGATTTGGACGTGTATTGTTTAGTATGTCGGGGCCCTATCCCGACCTTTATGATAGTTATCTACTCTTAGAGTCTTGTAGACATATGTCATGTAAGTAAAAGATTGTATGGCCTTGTCGGCTTATGTTTAGTGTACGAGTGATCATTTTGGTCTTATAGGCCCGTATATGTTATGTATGTCGGTGTTACATGTTTTGTTCTAGCTATCCTACAGTAGCCCTTCTGCCTCATTTACCTATGATAGCATGATTACGAAAAGATACGTTATGTTGATACTCGGTTGAGTAAGGTATCGGGTGCCCGTCGCGGCTCATCAATTTGGGTCGTGAGAGGGCACCTTCGAGAATTCTTAAGCGAACAGGCCAAAAACTATTTAAGAATCAGGGACACCAACAAACAGGTCGAACAAGAGGAGCCCCAGCACGTGATCAACATGATCATCGGGGGAGTGGATGTCCCTCAAGGGCCAATGATAATACATGCCAAAGTTTCTATCACAACGGAAAAAATCACTCGGGATTATGTCCCGGAAGGGGCCATCTCGTTCAGTGACTAAGATGCCAAGGGAAGCATCTAGCCTCATAAAGATGCATTGGTATTATCTGTACTTATAAAAAAATCTCGAGTTAAACGAGTGTTGATTGATCCAGGTAGCTCGACCAATATAATCCGATAGAGGGTCATAGAACAACTGAGATTGTTGGACCAAATTGTATCATGCGATCGGGGTGTTGAATGGATTCAACATGGCGTGCGAGCAACAAAGGGTGAGATAAATTTATCGATAAACACTGCCAGAGCTACCTAGGAAACAAAGTGATCGAGGGGAATATGCGGTACAACGCTTTGTTTGGAAGGCCATGGGTACACAAGATGAGAGCGGTGCCTTCAACCTATACATCAGGCGTTGAAAATTCCCACTCTAGGAGGAGTCAAAATAGTCTATGGGGAACAAATAGCCACAAAGAAGATGTTCGTCGTCGATGAAGTAATCCCGGCACCCGCGGTTTTGACATCAAAAAGCAGGGAATTGACCGAAGAAAAGGAAATCAAATAGCAACTAATGATCCCAACCTCAACCGGTCCGGAAAAATGGGAGGAGCACATAGTAGACGAAGAGGATGATTACGGTGTCCCGATATCTTTTATAACACCCGATGATACCAATGCCACTAAGTCAATAATCGAGGAATTAGAGCAGGTTATAATGATCGAGCACCTACCGGATCAAAAGGTATACCTGGGCACGTGACTAACTCTCGAGCTCAGGAAAAAACTTATTGATATTCTTAAAGCTAATGCCGATTGTTTGCCTCGTCCCATTTAGATGTGACAGGGATCCAACCGGAGGTAACAACTCACAAATTGAGCTTGGATCCAGAATTCCACCCTTTCAAATGAAAGTGAAGGCTGCATTCCGAGATCAAACACACATTCACAAAGACGAGGTATCTAAACTTTTGAAAATAGGTTCCATCCAGGAAGTTAACTACCTGGATTGGTTAGCTAACGTAGTAGTTGTACCTGAAAAAGGAAACAAACTTAGAATGTGTGTAGATTATAAAGATCTGAACAAGGTGTGTCCAAAAGATTCATTCCTTTTGCCTAACATCGATCGAATGATCGACGCGAGTGCCGGACATAACCTCTTCTCTTAGACCTTCAAGGTTGTAGTGTTAGCTGCTATGATTAACCTCTCGGTATTAATATCAAATATCCTTACCTTCTCGACCAGTATGACATACTTCTATTTCACCGACGAGTCCTCCTTTTGAGTTTTTTCCAGCTCAGCTTGGAGAATGGGGAGGTCCTTGAGGGCCTCGTCTCTTTTCTCATAAGAGCTTTGTACATGTCCTTCTGGCACATCTTCTCTTTGAGCTCGAACTCGAGCTGGCTCACTTCCATCTGAGACCGATGGAAGCTTTCATGATGAAGCACCGAGGCTTAAAATTTTTGATGAGATCATGAAAATACGCTAAGGTTAAATGAACTACACGAAGGACACGAAGAAATAGAAGCATACTCGGTTCAGCGCCTATTGTGCCTCGTTGAAGAGGCTCGGTCCACTCACCTCATTCATCTTCACCTGATCATCTTCATTCAATAAGCATAAAAGATAATTGGCTACGTCAACCGGTCCGAACAACACCTGGGTATTCATCGGGATCGTGAATATGATATTTTTTTGCAGTTGGGATCTACGTTTGGGGTGTAGAATTGCCTCACCATATTAGGGCTCGATCTTGACCCTCATAAATCTGACGACACATTTTATTTGGGATCTCCAGGTGATCAAACCCGGAGCAGTCCTCCAATGCGCTGATGTCCACGCCCTTAAAGAACAAGTTGATGGCCTTGTCTGCGGCCCATGATGTCTCGTCGATTTTTCTTTGATGGCTTGAGCCTCATCAAATAAAGACTCTGGGATGTCAACGACCCCGACAACTTCTCTAGGAGAAAGAGTAGCCTATAGGGAGCTCGTAGCCACTAGCTTTCCTTTGGGCTACCGAGCCAAAGAGATCACTTCCCCCCGATATAGCCCTCTCTCCATCATCAACGGTTGACCAATGGGCGACGAACTCCAAGTCTTCATCTTTAGGGTAGTCCTTGAGCCGGTAAAGGGATTTGGGGTTCGGTACCATGTCCCGGGTACTCTTCTTATTTCTCTTTCAGACCCAGATTACTACCTTTTTCTTCTTGGCCTCGGCGTCTGTGTCCGAAGAACCCAAAGACTTCCTATTTCTTCCTTTTTCTCCTCCTTCTTCGCATCGGCCTCAGGTTGTCCCAAAGCGGAGGTTTTATAGAGTGAGGACGAAGCCTCGTCCTCGTCCACTGCTTGGAGCTCAGTGGTCTTGGGCAAACCTATCAAAGAAAGAGAGGGACTTAGTGAAAATGATAGTTGAATATGGAAGGAAACTTGATGGTGGGAGAGAACTCACCATGGGAAAGGGCCTCCTACTTGCCCTTTGAGAGTTTGCGCCATTCGCGCTCGAAGTATGATAGATGTTTGCAAATCCCCTCGACCCACTCTTTGAATCGGTAAACTGCGTTGGGGACTCGGGAAACTGATGCACAATGGTAGAACCAGGCAATGAGAAAGAAGAACAAAAATCCAAAAGGAATTCTAAATACTCAAAAAGGAGAGGAACTTACGGGATAGGTTCCACTTTTCAGGGAACGATAGGAACTCGGGGGGAATGAGATCCTCGGTATTCAACCGAACAAATCTCCCCGCCAGCCTCAATCCCTATCTTCATAAATGCTCGAGAATGGAGCTTTCTTTGCTCGACGAACGAGCTTGATTAATCCCCCTCGAAAGATTCAGGGACAGTAGAGATGAAGCAGATGGTCTATGGTAAATTTAGGGTGTCTTAGTTTTATTGACAAAGTGACGAAAGAGGATCACGATCCTCCAAAATGACGGGTGAATCTTCCCAAGGAAGACCTCGTACCTTTTGCAAAAATTGAGGACTATGGTATCCACCGGGCCAAGTATGAAGGGGTATGTATAAACACTTAGTTATCCCTCCACATGTGTGGTGATGTCCTTGCTAGGACCAGGGACGGCCACTTCTTTGCCTTCCCACTTGTAGTCCTCCCGAACAATAGGGAGCGTGTCCTCGGTGATAGAGCATATGTACCTCCACACCTCCTCGCCTCGATCCCTTTGACTGGAAGCTTTTTAGACCTTGAAGTCGTTTTCTATAGAGCAACCTCCGGGGATGAAATTCTTTAGAGTGAGTTCCAAGGCCACTTCACGTACGACTATCTCAACATCCGTGGCTGGGTTAGAAGTTGAAGGGACGGTCTGTTGGGGAACATATTTTTAAGTCTTCGCCATCAAGTTATGAGAAATATGAATGTATGAAGAAGAGTATGAAAATATGAGGATGAGGATAAGGATGACGATTTGAAGGTCAAACTTAAATGTTCAAGGATGAAGTATGAAGATTTGAAGATGGGAAGATGAAGATAGGAGGATGTAAGGAACAATGTATGAAGATTTTAAGGGGTTAAGAGCAAGTGACAAGTTCAGGGAGTTTTGGAATCGGAAAGTAAAAAAGTGAAAAAAGGACCGAAGCTTTTATAAAGAAGAGGTAATTATGTTTCGCGTCCGATAACGGTCAACCGACGGCTGACACATGTCCAAAGTCAGAACGACACAGCTGATGAGACGTTTCATTGAGTCATCGACCCGATTGTAGCGCATAGAAGAAGGAATCGGGGTTAATTAATCACTTCTCGTCGCTTTGATAAATTTGCTCTTCGAAAAGTGAGGGGACTATCTGCGTATGAGTAAAATAGGGGATAATGTTATCCCCGATTCCCCAATAAAGAAATGAGAGGGAAGCACGGTCTGACGCAACCTCGAGCAAAGACAAAGGGTCCCTCGTTTCAGAGCTCAGGAGGGATGAACGGTGCATCTGGGATCGGGCACGACTAAACAACGGATCCAGACCAAGTAAAGTTTTGAGAACAAAGAAAAAAAAGAAATGGTTGAGCATGACGAGCAGGGAGTCGTAATATTCGCCCTCAACCGGATATTACGGTGCAAATTTAGTCCGATATTAACTACGGATCGATTTTTACCGAAAAAAGAAGATGTTTAGCTTATTAAGACTTGTACTAGGATTGAAATTACTCTACTATATAAAGGGGAGCACTTTTTCATTTTAAGAGAGTGTTGTCACGTATATCAAAGCAATAAAAGTTCATTTTGTCTTCTAGCTATTATTAAAAGTGTTCCTCGGTTACTCTCTTCTTTAATTGCAACCGAGCTCATATCGAGGGTTCAATCGGAGCTAGTTTTTAGTGTTCAACTTAAAACCAGGCTTGAATGTTGCATCGCAATTGGTTTGATCATTTACTCCCTCTTTAATTTAATTATTTGTTGTTCATAGATCATTCGCATTAGATTAAATCACGTGTCCTTTAAAACGTGTACAAATTTAATTGTTACTCATTTTTAAGGGTAAATACATTTATTTGAATTTCGCATAATGACTCCTAACTGATTTAATTCCGTTTTGGATCTCCGAATTTAACTTATAGACATTATAATATTAATACTTTAACATTGTATATTCAATTTTGGCGTTTTTAAGAGGAGATGGATGAGATTGTGCGTAGTATTCTACTTGCTGAGAGGCTTTTATAGGAGGGGATCTCAATGTTCATATCGGGTTGACTATAGGTGGATATGGCGAGGTGCATGGCGATTTCGGTTATGGGGATAGGGACAGAGGAGGTACTTCGTTGTTGGATTTATCTAAGGCTTTTGAGATGGTGATTGTGAACTCTAGTTTTTCGAAGAGGGAGGAGCATTTGGTTACTTTCCAAAGTGCGGTGGCAAAGACTCTGATTGATTCTCTTTTCGTTAGGAGGTGTGGTAGAGGGTTGTGCGAGGATTGAAAGGTTATTATGGGTGAGACCCTCACAATGTAGCATAGGCTCTTGGTGGTGGACGTCGGTATCAAGGTAAAGAGGAAGAAGAGGTTTGTACAAGGATGAACGAGGATCAGGTAGGGAGCCTTGAGTAAGGATAAATCCCAGGAGTTGGAGGAGAGGTTATCAAATATGGGAGCTTGGGGGAGTAGTGGGGACGCGAGCGCTATGTGGACGACAATGATAGACTGTATTAGGGAGGCGGCGAGAGAGGTGCTAGGGTTATCGAATGTTTACTCCGGAGGGCACAAAGGTGACTGGTGGTGGAATGAAGTGGTTCAACGTAAAGTGGAAGCAAAGAAGGCGACGTACCTGAAGTTAGTAGGTAGCTCTAGCGAGGAGGATAGGAGAGCGAATAGAGAGGGGTATAAGGTAGCTAGGAAAGAGGCAAAGTTGGCGGTCACGGAGGCTAAGACTACGGCGTTTGGTCGTATGTACGAGGAACTAGGGATAGAGGCGGGAGAAGAAGTTATTTCGACTAGACAAGGTGAGAGAGAGGAAGGCTCGGGATATGGACCAAGTGAGTTGCATCAAAGACGAGGACAGTAGAGTACTGATGGGAGGGGGGATTGGGACATTGTGCTAGGTGAATTGGGGCACTTTGAGAGTATCCGAGACTTTGGGTACTGTAGGCGCATTAAGGTCGAGGAGGTCATAGGGGCTATGCGTAAGGTGAATAGGGGTATAGCTACCGGGCCAGACGAAATACCGGTTGAATTTTGGAAGTGTGTGGGCAGAGCAGGCTTGGAGTGGTTGACTGGGTTGTTTAATGTTATTTTCAGGATGAAGAGGATGCCAGATGGGTGGAGGTGGATCATGGTGGTGCTGTCGTACAAGAACAAAGGTGATATCCAGAGTTGTAACAATTATAAGGGTATCAAGTTACTAAGTCATGGGTGAAGAGGACGATGTCTATATCCGATAACCAGTTCAGATTCATGCCAAGGCGATCGACTACGGAAGCTATCCACCTTATAAGGAGGATGGTGGAATAGTACATGGATAGGAAGAAGGACCTACACATTGTGTTTATTGACCTGGAGAAAGCGTATGATAAGGTCCCTAGAGAGGTTCTTTGGAGATGCATGGAAGCTAAATGTGTGTTGGTTGCCTACATAAGGGCGATTAAGGACATGAGTGATGGAGCTAAGATTCAGGTTAGGACAGTGGGGGCGACAGAAAGCATTTCCCGGTTGTTATGGGGTTACACCAAGGATCTACGCTCAGCCCGTTCTTATTTGCCATGGTGATAGACGCACTAACATGCCATACTCAGGGGGGGGGGGGGGGGGTACTTTTGTGTATGTTATTCTTTGATGACATAATGTTGATAGATGAGACACTAGGCAGTGTCAACGAGAGGCTGGAGATTTGGAGACAAGGCTTTGAATCTAAGGGTTTCAAGTTGAGTAAGACTAAGACGGAATACCTGGAGTGCAAGTTCAGCACGGAGCCGAGGGAAGTAGGCATGTAAGTGAAACTAGAATCACATGTCATCCCCAAGAGAGACAGTTTCAAGTACCTTGGGCCGGTTATCCAGGGGATAGAGAGATCGACGAGGATTTTACACACATTATAAGGGCGGAGTGGATGAAATGAAGATTAGCATCTGGAGTCTTGTGTGGCAGGAAAGTGCCACCGATACTCAAAGGTAAGTTTTATAGAGCGGTCGTTAGACCAGTCATGTTGTATGGGGGAGAGTGTTAGCCAGTTAAGAACTCACATACCGAGAAGATGGAAGTAGCAGAAATGAGGATGTTGAGGTGGATGTGCGAGCACCCTAGGATGGATAAGATTCGGAATAAAGATATTCAAGAGAAGGTAGGTGTGGCTCCTATAAATGCCAAGATTCATGAAGTGAGGCTTAGATGGTTCGGGCACGTACAGAGGAGAAGCCCGGATGCCCCGGTTTGGAGGTGTAAGCGATTGGTTTTGGCGGGTACAAGAAGAGGTAGCGACCTAAGAAGTATTGAGGAGAGGTGATCAGACAGGATATGACGTGGCTTCAGATTTTCGAGGACATGATCCTTAATAGGAAGAGGTGGAGGTCTCGCATTAGGGTTGTAGGTTAGGAGCTGGTTGAGGCTAGTCTGATAGGGTTGTGTCTCCGACTGCTATTGGTTAATATTGTGTTCAGACTACTCTCCGT
Source organism: Nicotiana knightiana (assembly GCA_005239525.1). Classification (NCBI taxonomy): domain Eukaryota; kingdom Viridiplantae; phylum Streptophyta; class Magnoliopsida; order Solanales; family Solanaceae; genus Nicotiana; species Nicotiana knightiana. The sequence continues at coordinate 45,902 of ML397542.1, read as the reverse complement.
TTTCATTGTGTCGGGCTTTATTTATTGGTTCCTGTTATTGCTTTTAATCTATTTTCTGATTTTTATGTTGTTGTCATTATTTTTTGATTTTTCTGTTGATGGTACTGATATAGTGTTTCTTTTCGTCGTTTTGAGCCGAGGGTCTTTCGGAAACAACCTCTCTACCCCTCGGGTAGGGGTAGGGGTAAGGTCACACTACCTTCCCCAATCTCACTTATGAGATATTACTGGATTGTTGTTATTGTATTGTCTGTTCAATTTTATCAGTTATAACTAATTAATTATCATAATTTACAAAAATTACCAATTTATGCCTAATACTGATAGTTACTTGTAATTGTTATTTGAGTATTGATGTTACATATCCGGAGTTTAAAGAACACACACGTAATAAGTAGAGTAAGAAAGAAGAAACGAGGAAAAATCCTACCCAAACGCAGGGTTGGACGTTGCCCTGTGTGTTTTTCAGAGACAGCTGATACCGATTTGAAAAGCCACCGACTGGGTCCCGGTAAAACTAAGGGTAGGACCCACAAAGGCTTTGTCTGGATCCTCTTACTTCCGTGGATCCTCTCTACTTCCGTGGACTCTCCGGACTAATCTCTATCTCCTATGAACCAGAGAGGAAATCTCAGACAAGTTGCAAGTATGTATCTTAATTACAATTCAAAATCAGACCAGAACCATAAATCCGCTTCGCTTTCTAAAAAACTAGTTGTTTCTTGCTGTTACAGCGTGTGGATTCTTCGTGAACAAAGTTAATCGTACTTTGCTTGGTTTGCTTTCTTCACTCCCATGCTTCGCTTTCTTTTCAACTTAAGATCAGCATTCCACACGGATAATTAAGCGATTTCTGCTTTCAGATTTTGCTGAATTCGGTCAACTCCAGTCAAAGGAGGAGGCTTGGTAAGCTGATAGCCAACTTAAATATCGCCAAATGCCAATTTTATTAATAGTCGACCCCGATTTATTTAGAATTGAGGGTTACAACTTTGACAAGTTCATTATGAGGTCATGTTTTATTTTTATCAAGGTATTGCATTTTGGTGCGGCACTGCCCTTATGTAGAAATTTGCTGGTTGCAAAATTTTCGTCGATGTCTTCAATTGACTATTGTTGCTTTTTCTACAGCATTCAATGCCTTTGACCTCAAATTCATTTTTAACTTCCAGTTATTTTTCTATATTTATTTCATGTGTTATTGGTTTCCTGTTTAACCACTTATCTACCTCTCTCATGAAAAGGATAAGTTAGACTTTACAATACTAGTGTATGTCCTAATTTTAAAAACTTTTGTGACAAAGCTTTATGCATCATAAAGAATCTGGTTACTTCGTCGAAAGCATTTAGTTTCTTTTGTTTGCTAATCTGTCTTAAAAGGAATTGTTTTTTTTTGTTTGGTGGTAACTGTAGTTATCTGACAGACAAGCATACTAATGTTTTCAGGGATTGGTATTTAGCTCTTGGTGGAGCTACTCGAGACAGTTCTCATCGAGAAACTTGTTGCCACTAGAATGATTCTGGAAGTCAATCTTCCGCATTAAGCAGGTTGATGCATTGGCTAAAGTTATGAATCATCGGCAAGAGGAGTTTGTGAGGTCAGTTTTCTGAGAACCTGTGCAATCCCCTTCGTTCCTCTCAATCCACTAAATGCTTTTTCCAGGTCAAACCTTTTAGTAGTTTCTCTCTGAATGTAAATAACACAAATGAACAGATTTTAGAGATTTATAAGTGGAAAATAAACTAATTCTAGACCTGGAAGGAAACAATAGAAAGCCTACATAGCCTTACCTATTTGAAATTGGATAAGAACAGAAAATTAAGAGGGAAGTCCAAGCACATTTATGTTTGGTTACTTAAATGGGTAACTTTGATATTTATGAAAAAGCTTAATGAAGTAAATTTTAGCATGGGCTATTTCTCTTTTTTCGTTTTCTATATGTATATATGTTATATAACTGCACCAATTTGCTGACATGTTTAATGCCAACTTGTATTTCTAATAATTAAATTGGTCGCCTTGCAGGTTTCAGGATTGGAAATCAGAGAGAAGCTCTGAGGGAAATTTTCATGCTAAAGGTGGAGTCCACCGAAGTAAAGTTGTAATAGCTTCCAACGAATTACATAATGGCTTGGAATCTGGTAAATGGAGGGCCAAAGGCATAATACAAGCTGTAAAATCTTGTTTAAGTGGTTTTGTGGAAGAAAGCTTGGGATCCAAAAAGAACATTCTTGATCCTCAAGGACCTTTTCTTCAAAAGTGGAACAAAATATTTGTATTATCTTGTGTAATTGCTATCTCCTTGGATCCTTTGTTCCTTTATATTCCAGTGATTGATAATGACAACAAATGCCTGGGGTTAGACAGAAAGTTGGAGGTCACAGCTTGTGTTTTGCGTTCTTTTACTGATATATTTTACTTTCTTCATATTGCCCTTCAATTTCGAACTGGTTTCATTGCTCCTTCATCACGCGTATTTGGAAGAGGTGTTTTAATTGAAGATGCTTGGGAGATAGCAAAGAGATACTTATCCACTTACTTCTTGATCGACATTCTTGCAGTTCTACCACTACCACAGGTGCAAGTGACTTCCCTTCAAAACATTACTTTGGCTTTCTTGAAGAGAGTCTTATCATTTCAATAACTCATGGTTGGTACATTTTGTGAAAAGATTATTCTGGTTCAAGCATGCAATGTATCGTATCTCATGGAGACCACAGATTCATGATGTGGAGCATTTTCGCACTCCATGTATCTTTAGATCTCCCTATTAATAGCATGTTTGCTTTTACCTACTTCCTATGTAAATAGAAATTTATGTTCAGTTGTTTACTCTTATCCTTTTATGTTTTTTCAGGTTGTAATTTTAATTATAATTCCTAAGTTGCGGGGTTCAAGATCTTTGAATACCAAGAATTTGCTGAAGTCTGTTGTCTTTTTCCAATATATTCCAAGGGTCCTTCGTGTGTATCCTTTATATAAGGAAGTCACAAGAACATCTGGCATACTCACTGAAACAGCATGGGCTGGAGCTGCTTTCAATCTCTTCCTTTATATGCTTGCCAGCCATGTAAGCTTGCAATAACCTTGAGTTACAATTCTGATGGATGGTATACTATCTACTCTGTTGTTCAAATTTGTGTTACCCAAAATTACCTATGGTTGATTCTATCTGAAAGGTGTCCTTTAAAATATTGTTATTTTGACCAATTGGAATCTTAGAAATAGAAGTTATGGATTTTCAGCCATCTTAGATTTTCCTGGCATATAAGCGTATGATACGCCAGCAGATATCAGTAGTATTATGAAATAGTCTTATCATTCTCTATTGTATTTTTTTTATCAGTGACATCATTCTCTATTCTATACTATCTTGGACTCATTAGACTGAGAATTGAGTGGCTTTGTGCTCTTTAGGTACTTGGAGCCTTTTGGTATCTGTTTTCTATAGAACGCGAAACTACTTGTTGGAAACAAGCTTGTGGAAATTCTTCTCCCTGTCATCATGCCTCATTGTATTGTGATGATAATCATACAAAATTTAAAACATTGCTGAACAGTTCCTGCCCTCTAGAGACACCAAATGCAACGCTATTTGATTTTGGGATATTCCTTGACGCTCTCCAATCAGGTGTTGTGGGACCAATGGATTTTCCACAGAAGTTCTTTTATTGTTTCTGGTGGGGTTTACAAAATTTAAGGTACACCTGCACTCTGTGACTCTTTTATGCATATACACATGTTGGATAGATCTTTATACCCAAGCGTTTTTCTGTTTAACCACATTTGCATGTACTATGTAGTGATTACCAGAAGCGGATCTAAGATTTGGAGGTTCCAGGTGCCACACTAATTTTAATCAGTGTTATCAAAGGCGAAAAGCCTTTAAGCGCAAAGCACAAATAAAGCGTGGGCTTTAATGAAAAAAGACGCAACGGGAGATAAACTAAAAATATGCATGTAGTTCAAGACACATTATAAGCATGAATAACAAATATATGAACAAAGAAATTGAAAAACAATTCACGATAAAGTGAAATATCAAATTTTTAAGGTCGCCTTTTCAGGATTACCCTCATTGGCAAGAAAAAATATGCCTTAGAGCTTTGATGCGACACTAAAGCGCCCACAAAGCGAGGCGAAGCGCTCAACGTGTTTTGAGCCTCGCTTTAGGGCTTAGGCGCACCTTTGACGATACTGATTTTAATGTACACGTGTTGTATTTACATGGTCTAAATAGGATATTTATTGAGTCGGTTTGATCTATTTTTTATTTTGGGTCGGTTATTCGTCTTCTCGGGTTTATATGTGGACAAACCAATCAAATGAAAAAATAATTACATTGAAAGTGTTCTAGAAAAAAAATCAATTTCTACTATCTATTGATACATGATAACAGTAGATACGGAGCGAAAATAGTGTGAAGTTGAAATAGAGTGTATAGACTTTTATGTATTTTGATAGCATAATTAAGAAGAATTTTTCTTGAAAAATGATTCTATAAGATAGGAAGAGAAGGTTTTTGGAAGGAAGAAACTTTTATATACATTATAGAAGAAGAAAGATAAAGTTACCAAGAATTAATAAAAGATAAAAGCAGAGAAGAATTAGTTAAATGTAAATAGTCAATAGGTAGTAAGGAAAAAGAAAGAAAAAACAGCATGGTCTCCAAGTTTGTCCTAAATTCATGAGATTGAAAAAATATTAATGTGCTTAAGGCTAAGATCGAACTCCCGTTGCTTGGGAGACGAACCAGAACCTTTGCCAGCAGCATTTGGCAACTTTGTTTGTACGTATACATATATTTACAATGTTTAGGCCGAGGTTTGCGGGTGCATGCCACCCCCTTCCTCCTTAATAGATCCGCCCCTAGTGACTACTAACCATCTATTAAAAGTTCAAGCAACAATAGAAAGAAACTCCTTTATAGAATAGTGTATGCGTAGCTTGAGCATTTTGGACTTTGCGATGTGTTGGGTTTTATTGGTTTTGTAATGTTGAATTTTGTGACCATCTCATCTAATAGCTCAAACTGTTAGAGGGAGGATATTGTTAGTTACTCCTATTAATTTAGGTGTGCAATACGTCCTGTCACATACTTGAAACCAAGTCCGTTGATATCATGTTGAATTTGGTGACCAGCTTGTCTGAAATTTTAAGTCTCAGAGAGAGGATACTTTATCTATTTGTTTAGGTTTACAACAGATACAATTTAAGAAAAATTCAGTCTGGTGATGGAAAATAACAAGGGTAAGAAGGAGAAGAATCATAGGTGGGAAGGGGACAGGGGGTTCTTTTTTGGGGTGAGAGGGGAGACACAGTGAGAGATGGATTTGGTAAACAAGGGGTGGGGAATGTTTCAATGTGTATGTCAATATCATCTAGGACATGCACAATGATGGTTTATAACTGTTTGTTTTGGTTTCATTTTTTCGGTTCGGTTATTTTCGGTCTTAGTTTATAATTAAATTGAAACAGAATAGAAATAACCTCGATTCATTTTGATTTTCCTGTTTGAGTCTAATTTTCACAGTTAGAAAATTGGTGTATTCTTTCTCTGAAAGAAATTGGACCAACAAAAAGGAGGTAGGCTAAATCAATAATAATTGAATAGAAATCTCTACAACATAAACAAAGGGAAAATGTTCATGTGAGAATGCACGGGAAAATATAATATTCACATATCTTGACAATGATACAATAGGCCCTATATATATATATAATACATGTCCTACTCCTAATACATATGGGATTAGGGTTATTTACTACTATTTAACTACCAAACTAACACTCCCCCTCAAGCTGGTGCATATAAATCATATGTACCGAGCTTGTTACATATATAACTAATACGAGGACCAGTGAGGGACTTGGTGAAAATATCAGCAAGCTGATCATTCGACTTCACTAATTTTGTAGCAATATCTCCTAAGAGTATCTTTTCTCTGATGAAGTGACAATCAATCTCAATGTGTTTAGTCCTCTCATGGAACACCGGATTTGATGCAATATGAAGGGCAACTTGATTATCGCACACAAGTTCCATCTGGCTGATGTCACCAAATTTCAACTCCTTGAGCAATTGTTTGATCCAAATTAGCTCACATGTTGCCATAACCATTGCTCGATATCCTGCTTCTGCACTAGATCGAGCAACTCTACATTTTGTTTCTTGCTCTTCCAAGACACCAAATTGCCTCCTACTAAAACACAATATCCAGACGTAGAACGTCTGTCAGAATTTGATCCTGCCCAATCAGCATCTGAGTATCCAACGATCTGCTCATGGCCTCGATCCTCAAACAATAACCATTTGCCTGGAGCCGATTTTATATACCGAAGAATGCGGACAACTGCATCCCAATGAATATCACAGGGAGAATCCATAAACTGACTTACAACATTCACAGGAAAGGAAATGTCAGGTCTAGTCACTGTGAGATAATTTAATTTACCAACCAGCCGCCTCGGCTCCCCCTGTCATGGCAGAAGTTTAGAATTCGGATCCATCAGAGTGTCAATCGGTCTACAACCCGTCATTCCTGTCTCCTCAAGAATGTCTAAGGCATACTTCCGTTGTGATATCACAATACCTGAGCTAGACTGAGCGACCTCAATACCCAGAAAATACTTTAGTTTGCCTCCTTAGTCTGAAAGTGTTGAGAGAGATGTTGCTTCAATTTAGTAATACCATCATGATCATTGCCGGTAATAACACTATCATCAACATAGAACACCAGATAAATACAGAGACTCGAAGCAGAATGCCGATAAAATACAGAGTGATCAGCTTCACTCCAAGTCATGCCAAACTCCTGGATAATTGTGCTAAACTTACCAAACCAGGCTCGAGGAGACTGCTTTAGACCATAGAGTGACAGGCGCAAGCGACATACAAGCCCCCGAGACTCCCCCTGAGCAACAAACCCAGGTGGTTGCTCCATATAAACTTCATCCTCAAGGTCACCGTGTAAAAAAACATTCTTAATGTCCAACTGATAGAGAGGCCAAATAGCAGCCATGAATAGAAAAAGGCGGACTGATGCTACCTTAGCCACGGGACAGAAGGTATTACTATAATCGAGCTTAAATATCTGAGTATATCCCTTGGCAACAAGACGGGCTTTAAGTCGATCAATCTTGCCATCCGGACCAACCTTGACTGCATACACCTAGCGACAACCAATAGTAGATTTACCTGAAGGAAGAGGAACGAGCTCCCAAGTACCACTCGTATGTAAAGCAGACATCTCGTCAGTCATAGCCTGTCGCCATGATGAGACAATGCTTCACCTGTAGACTTAGGGATGGAAACAGAAAACAAAGAAGATATAAAAGCATAATAGGGTGATGACAGACGATGATAACTTAAATCGACATAATGGGGATTAGGATTAAGTGTGGTCCGTATACCTTTCCGAAGTGCAATCGGTGTACTAGGAAGAGACAAGTCCGCAGTAGGAGCAGGGTCAGGTGCAGGACATGAATCAGCTGGGCCTGATGCTGGGTGCGGACGACGATGATAAGTCAAGAGTGGTGTTCCTGTGGCTGGGGATCTTGGAGGAACCACACTAGACTCCCCACAGTTGGAATGGGTAAGACTTCTGTGGCGGAAGCTGAAGGAGGAGCTATAATAAACTCCTTAAAGGTCGGTATAGGTAAGACCTCAGATATATCAAGGTGGTCAGAAGAGGTAAAGAAAGGTTTAGACTCAAAAAATGTGACATTTGATGACATAAGATACTTACGAAGATCAGGTGAGTAACAACGATATCCCTTCTGAACACGAGAATAATCAAGGAAGACACACTTGAGAGCACGAGGAGCTAACTTATCTTTCCCAGGGGCTAAGTTATGAACGAAACAAGTGCTCCCAAAAACACGAGGGAAGAGAGTATAAGGGTGGCCGGGGAAACAATACTGAATACGAGATCTTATTATGGATGGGAGATGAAGGCATCCGATTAACCAAATAACAATGATGTGCCTATTCTTTCTCTCTGCAACCCCATTTTGCTGAGGGGTATAAGGATAAGAGGTCTGATGAATAATTTCTTGAGAAGTCATAAACTGCTGAAATTGAGAGGATAAATATTCTAAGGCATTATCATTGTGAAAAGTGTGAATAGAAACACCAAATTGATTTTTGATTTCAGCACAAAAATTCTGGAATATAGAAAAAACTCAGAACGAACTTTCATTAAGAAAATCCAAGTACATCTTGAATGATCATCAATGAAACTAACAAAATAACGAAATCCCAAGGTTGAACTGACTCTACTAGGACCCCATTTATCAAAATGAACTAAAGAAAAAACAGACTCTGCATGACTCTCAATACTACGAGGAAAGGAGGCTCGGGTATGTTTCCCGAGCTGACATGACTCACAATCTAATGTAGATAAACTAGACAAAATAGGCACCATCTTCTAAAGCTTGGATGTCCTAAACGTCTGTGATTTAGGTCCGGAGGATCTGTAACTAGACATGCCTTGGAGGAATTGAGTGAGTTAAGGTAGTAAAGGCTTTCTAGTCTTGTTCCAATCGTCTGTCCCGTACTGCGGTCCTGCATAATAAAAGAATCATCAATAAAATATATACCACAATGGAGGGCACGAGTCAAACTACTAACAAATGCAAGATTAAAAGGACAACCAGGGACATAAAGAATGGAATCTAGAGTTACAGAGGGTAGGGGATTCGCTTGTCCAACTCCTTTTGCTTTAGTTTGAGACCCATTGGCTAAAGTAACAGTAGGAAGAGACTGTGAATATGCAATATTTGACAAAAGTGATTTATTACCAGAGATATGATCAGAAGCAGCTGAGTCCACAACCCATTGTCCAAGAGTACTAGACTGGAAAACACAAGCAAAAGAATTACCAACAACAGAAGTATTAGTCTGAGCAACAGAGGCTACTTGTGGAGATGTCTGCTCGATACTGAAGGAACTCATTATACTCCCCTTGAGATAAAGAAAATCCCTGGTTACTNTAAGCATTTTTGGGTGAACGACCATGTAAAGAATAGCACACGTCACGAGTGTGTCCAAGTTTATGACAATAAGAGCACTTGGGTCTAGATCTTCCAAAACGACCTCCTTCTCGTCTATTCTCCATAGTTGGAGATGCCCGATTGTCCACTGACTGGGATGCGAGAACAGATGAGTCAAGTGTCTATGATGAGATCACTGGGTGACTTGGTGCTACAGCAAGGCGAAGTAATCGAGAGAATAATTCATCAACTGTGGGGACAGTCGGACTAGCCAAAATCTGATTGCGTACTGAGTCAAGATCATTAGAAAGTCCAGCAAGAGTAACAACTAGAAACATCTTTTGTCGCTGCTCTTGTTGCTTTTCAACACTAGCAGAAACTAGCATCAATTTCTCAAATTCCTCCATGACTGCCTGTACTTGTCCCAAGTAAGTAGACATATCTAATTTATGTTTCTTTAAATTTGTCATCCGCGATGTCACATCATAGAAACGAGATATGTCATTAGTGTATAAAGTGCGAGCCCTTTCCTAAACCAAATAACATGTCTGGAATGGACGAAACAAGGGCATCAACTTGGAATCAATAGATCGCCACAAAATACTGCATAATTGAGGATTGATCTCCTCTCAAAGTTCTTTGGCTTTTTCATCTCCTTCGCTAGACTTCTCGATTAGATGATCTTGAACACCTTGACCTTTACACCACAATTCAACAGACGATGCCCAAGATAAATAATTGGAACTCCCAAGTAGGGGTTCAGAAGCAATCAACAAGGCTGAATTCCCAACGCCACTGTTTTTGGAACCAAAAGCATCAAGTCCGAGAGACATGGTTGGATTAAAGAGAACAAAATACCGTAGCTGTCGGAAAGCTACTGTAGTTGCCGAAAATTTTTTAAAGTACTCGGAATCAAAAAATAAAAGCACGGGTAGGGTCGGAATTGCTGTGCGACCAGGCTGTCCTGAAGAAGCTCGGCCAAAAAATGGCCGGAAGAAGCCTCACGCGCCGGCGCGTGACGTCGGAGACTCGCCGGAAAATATTTTTCCGGCGGCGCGTGAGGGCGCGTGGGAGGGGGTCTGCTGGAGAAATTTTTACGGGTTGGTCGCCGGAAGCTGATCTACCTCGTGGTGGTGTTGGTTTTTTGCACAACACCGACAGATATTGTTTTTTCCGAAAAAATGCCCTAAAAGGTTGCCGGAATTGAAGCACGGTGACTGTTTTGGCTGGGTTTTCTTTCCCGGATGTTTTCTCACTGCTGCTCTGATACCATGTGAGAATGCACGGGAAAATATATAATTCACATATCTTGACAATGATACAATAGGCCCTATATATATATATAATACATGTCCTATTCCTAATACATATGGGATTAGGGTNGCATCAACTTCTCAAATTCCTCCATGACTGCCTGTACTTGTCCCAAGTAAGTAGACATATCTAATTTATGTTTCTTTAAATTTGTCATCCGCGATGTCACATCATAGAAACGAGATATGTCATTAGTGTATAAAGTGCGAGCCCTTTCCTAAACCAAATAACATGTCTGGAATGGACGAAACAAGGGCATCAACTTGGAATCAATAGATCGCCACAAAATACTGCATAATTGAGGATTGATCTCCTCTCAAAGTTCTTTGGCTTTTTCATCTCCTTCGCTAGACTTCTCGATTAGATGATCTTGAACACCTTGACCTTTAAGCCACAATTCAACAGACGATGCCCAAGATAAATAATTGGAACTCCCAAGTAGGGGTTCAGAAGCAATCAACAAGGCTGAATTCCCAACGCCACTGTTTTTGGAACCAAAAGCATCAAGTCCGAGAGACATGGTTGGATTAAAGAGAACAAAATACCGTAGCTGTCGGAAAGCTACTGTAGTTGCCGAAAATTTTTTAAAGTACTCGGAATCAAAAAATAAAAGCACGGGTAGGGTCGGAATTGCTATGCGACCAGGCTGTCCTGAAGAAGCTCGGCCAAAAAATGGCCGGAAGAAGCCTCACGCGCCGGCGCGTGACGTCGGAGACTCGCCGGAAAATATTTTTCCGGCGGCGCGTGAGGGCGCGTGGGAGGGGGTCTGCTGGAGAAATTTTTACGGGTTGGTCGCCGGAAGCTGATCTACCTCGTGGTGGTGTTGGTTTTTTGCACAACACCGACAGATATTGTTTTTTCCGAAAAAATGCCCTAAAAGGTTGCCGGAATTGAAGCACGGTGACTGTTTTGGCTGGGTTTTCTTTCCCGGATGTTTTCTCACTGCTGCTCTGATACCATGTGAGAATGCACGGGAAAATATATAATTCACATATCTTGACAATGATACAATAGGCCCTATATATATATATAATACATGTCCTATTCCTAATACATATGGGATTAGGGTTATTTACTACTATTTAACTACCAAACTAACAGTTCAAATATATCCTTGTACTTTGCAGAAATGTCTAGATTACCCTCCGTTTGAAATTTGGCTCAATAGTGCCGTTGTTGTTATACTTTAGGGCTAAAATTACCCCTATTCACTAACGTGGCTTCCGGTTAACACTAATTAGTCCCAAAGTGTACCAATTAGCACCAATTGGCCACGTGGCCTTTTGTCAAACCCTCCCTCTATTTCATTTTTTATTTTTTTCTTTAGCAAGAACTTTACCTCTTCTCTCCTTTTTCCTCAGTGAAATATCAAAAACCCTTACAGACAAGATTTGATTCAATGATTAATACAGGTAATAGAATACACATTTATGGCATGGAAAGAGGAAAATAGGATTAGATTTGATTCAATGATTAATACAGGTAATAGAATACACATTTATGGCATGGAAAGAGGAAAATAGGATTAGATTTGATTCAATGATTAATACAGGTAATAGAATACACATTTATGGCATGGAAAGAGGAAAATAGGATTAGGGAAGAGTGTTTTCATATGAAAGAAGCCATTTTGTTAGATAAGTTTATGTAATTAATCTTAAATTTCTCATTTTCAATTGTATAAATTTTTGTGAAGAAATTGGTATATTTATTTGGTGGGTTTCTAAGATAACTGTAATTTGCCAAAGTTCTCTTTTCCTTTTTATGGAAGAAACTTATTCAATACTTTGTTGGGTTTGTATTTTATTGTATTTTGTCTTGAACTTAATTTTCTTTGATGAAGAAATGGTTCAAGAATTTGTTGGGTTTGTATAAAAGTTAAGATTAATGGAAGAGAGAGATTGGAACATCGCCTACAATGGCGTCTGCTTCTTTGAAATAGAATACAGGGCAATGGAAATTTCATTCCAAGCTATTTTCTCCATTTTCTAGATTTCTTGCTTAGTTTTTTTCCTTTAAATCAAAATTTGTTAGTTGGTTCTTTGCCATAGGAGGTGGGATTTATTTGGCAACAACGATAATAATAGCGATAGAGGAGGAAGAGAGAAGGTGTGGATGATAAGGGGCAGGGAAGAGTAGGATGCTAGGGTAAGAGAAACCAGCTATGGCAGTGATTATGGGAAAGAGAAGTCCTCTATGGAGGAAGGGAGATAACTGATTTGGTAAAAATAAGGAAGATGTTCGTAGGAGGGTTAAAGAGTTTTGATTAAGAATTAAAAATCAAAATTAAGCCACATGGTAGTCATAGATGTTAACCCAATTAATTAGAGACTAATAGTCTTTAATAGTTAGCGGTTAGTGAATTGGGCTATTTTTAGCCCTAAAGTTTAACGGCAAGGGTATTATTGAGCCAAGCTTTAAACGGAGGATATATGTAGACATTTTTGTAAAGTACAAGGACATATTTGACTCTTTTCCCTTAAACAAATAAGAGCGCAACAGTTCAAATCTCAGCAGAGACAAAGACACTTAGTAAACAGCATTTTCATCTCTAGCTCTCTTTCAAAGATCTTTGTTGTTGCTTTCCAATGAAAAAAGTTATCAATCAGATACTTATTTTAATGTTCTGTATTAGTCTTTTACTGGCAGCTGGGTGGACATTAATATTCAAAGCAGACTAAACCTACCCTATCACGTGTTCTTCTGGCCGCATGTTTTCAGTTCTTCAGTTAAACAGATTTTTGTTTTCCAGAAAACGAAAAACCAAACCGAAAATTAAAATTTCTTTTAATGTTAAACTGAAGAATAACCCTAAAGATATTGAACTGGAAATATCAATTTTTTTCTGTTCAGTCTGTTTCTTTGGGTTAAAACCAAATAATGCCCACACCTAGTAGTGTATCTCTAATCCAAATTTGGCTTTGGAAAAGAAACTAAGCAAAGGCTCTTCCATTGAGGTCGATAAGGTTAAAAGAATCTCCGAAAACTTGATGCACTGCCAAAAGATTAATTTCTTTACTTTGCCTGGTTGTATCATAGCTTCTCTCTTTTCAGCCTTGTTGACATATCCAGTAGGCATTTCTGATATGTTTAGCTTCTTCTTTTTTTTTATAATAAATGGTGATAGTTTACTTTCCAGAATAGGATAGCTGTGGAAGTCCTGTTAATAGAATTTTGAGTTGTGTCTTAAAAGGTTCACTTTAATTGAGTTTTCTGTCTGGTTATTCTAACCAAAACGTTGCTCCTTTATTTTGCAGTTCCCTTGGTCAAAACCTCCAAACAAGTACCTTCATCTGGGAAATTTGCTTTGCAGTTTTCATTTCCATCGCTGGCCTGGTGCTATTTGCCTTTCTCATTGGCAATATGCAGGTAGTTTTTGGTTCTTAGTTTTTCATCACTGTTCTGGAACAGTGTTGTCAAAGGCGCGCTTAAGCCCTAAAGCGACGCTAAAAACACGTTGAGCGCTTTGCCTCGTTTTGTGGGCGCTTTAGTGTCGCATCAAAGCTCTAAGGCATATTTTTCCGTGCCAATGAGTAATCCTGAAAAGGTGACCTTAAACAATTGATATTTCAGTTTATCGTGAATTTTTTTTCAATTTCTTTGTTCATATATTTGTTATTCATGCTTATAATGATTAGTCTTGGACTACATGCATATTTTAACTTTTTCTCCCGTTGCGCCTTTTTTCGTTAAAGCCCACATTTTATTTGTGCTTTGCGCTTAAAGCCCCAACGGAGCTTAGAGAGCTTTTTTGCACTTTTCGCCTTTGATAACACTGTTCTGGAAGTTCTGAAGCCGGCATTTGACAGTACAATTCAAAATAATAGCTATCCAAGATTTTATCTCAAGAAATAAAACTTATATGGCAAAGTTCTCATTCTGGTGGCACCTCCTTTCTCTGTCATGTCACAACCTATTTTAATTAGTTTAATTGAAAAAAAAAATTATCGTTGACTTACTAACCTCATGAACTGCGATTTTTTGGTACGTCTTATGTGTATAAACAACCTCATGAACTGCGATTTTGTCAACCTTATGGTAGGCCATGATGCCTAGTAGAAACGACTTTTTGGAATAAACATGGGCTGTGAAGTGTGAATCAGTTGCATTATCAAATAATGGGTGCAGGGATTTAAGGGCTTCTTGAAACAGTGTCATTCTATTCTCAGTCGTCAAACTTGAAAATTTTCATCCCAGGCTCTAATCGACTAATATACTTGTATGTGATAGACATGTCTCCAATCCTCAACATTAAGATTAGAGGAGATGAGGGTGAAAAGACGAGATGCAGAACAGTGGATGTCACATCGGTTGCTCCCTGAGAACCTCAGAGAGCGGATTAGGCGCTATGAGCAATACAGGTGGCAGGAAACTAGGGGTGTTGATGAAGAAAATCTGATTTACAACCTTCCGAAAGACCTCAGGAGAGATATAAAGCATCATCTTTGTTTAGCTTTGCTCATGAGAGTAAGTTTTGTCACTGCTGCTCTTTGACTGTGGTTCACCCTTATTTTGCAAATACAGATGTGATTTATTCCCCTCTAATTGTTGGCATCATATCTTAGATGAACTTTATATATTAAAAGTGAGATTTTCTAAGAGTAGTATAGTCAAAAGATTGCTGTTTTCTATTCTTATGATCTGTTTATTAGTTCTTGATTTTGATTATGCATGAATATTTTAAGGTGCCAATGTTTGAAAAAATGGATGAACAACTCATAGATGCATTATGCGACCATCTGAAGCCAGTGCTATTCACCAAGGACAGCTTCATTGTTCGTGAAGGTGATCCAGTTGATGCGATGCTGTTTGTAATGAGGGGCAAACTACTGTCTGTAACCACTAATGGAGGGAGGACGGGTTTTTTCAACTCTGAGCATCTAAAAGCTGGTGATTTTTGTGGAGAGGAGCTACTTACTTGGGCTCTTGACCCTAATTCGTCAACTAACCTACCAATCTCAACTAGAACTGCCCAAGCACTCTCAGAAGTTGAAGCATTTGCTTTAGTGGCTGATGATTTAAAGCTTGTAGCCTCTCAGTTCCGACGACTTCACAGTAAGCAGCTCCGTCACACTTTCAGGTTTTACTCGGGCCAATGGAGAACTTGGGCAGCTTGCTTCATACAAGCAGCATGGCGGAGTTATTGCAGGAAGAAGGTAGAAGAGTCTCTTCGTGAAGAAGAAAACAGGTTGCAAGATGCATTGGCAAATGAAGGTGGCAGTTCACCAAGTTTGGGTGCTACCTTTTATGCATCAAGATTTGCTGCTAATGCACTCCGTGCTTTGCGGCGCAATACTGCAAAGAAAGCAAGGGTGCCAGACAGGATATCACCCATTCTGCTTCAGAAGCCAACAGAGCCAGATTTTACTGCTGAAGATAAATAACTGCCATTAGTTAATTGTAGTACGTGGTCTTGTTGTAAATGATTGAGCGCATTTTTAGCCATGTTTTTGTGTATAATACATATATTGGCAATTTCGTCAAGCCTCGAGGCTTGATGGAACGAAAGCAATTGTAGTTGTACAAAAGAAATGGTGTCTACCATTTTTCCAGATTATTATAGAATCCACAACAATAAATACCTCAATTCCAAGCCAATTATGGTCAACTATACTGATACGAATCTAAGTACGGGATTGAAGAAATTAAAGACAAGATAGAAATTGAGAATAGACTCAACAAAAAAGTAAATGTCAAACAATTGAAATAATCAATTACCCAACAAATTACAATAGCAGACCTAAACTATAAGATTACTCTGGTGAATACACTTTGCAAGAGTTTGAATTAACAAGTTGGAAATACATGCTCTTCACAATTCTTCAATACTCAAAGATAAGCTAAACTAGAAATGACCACATCATATGTTTTATTTATACTAGGTCCAAATAAGGTAAGAAAGACATAAGTACCCCTGATGGGTCTAACTAATGCCCACTAGGGAAATCTTACAACCTAAGTCTCCAATTATTGGCAAGCATAGCCTAGGTCCACATGCTTGCATCCAAGTCATCATGGGGCACACATGTGCGCCTATCACCATCCACGTAGGCATGGCCTTCCACGTGGTCATCATCCAAGATCTCCACCCTCAACACATTGTTTACCTTCAAGGGTCTTCCACCATTGTCTTCTAATGCTTCCAGGATATCCCAAGGCTGGGTGAAGAGGTGCAAATCTCTTAGTTCCTTGGCTTGAGATCTTGTGAATGATCTAGATGCCATTGGTGTTCCTTGAGCTGTATCATTCTCCCCTTCTTGAGAAGCATTTATCTTCAAATGCGGATCATCGTAATCACCTACAACACAAGGAAGCAAGTCACTAATATTGAAAACATTATGAACTTGATACTCACTTATCTTGTAGGCATTGTCATTGATCTTTTCCAACACTTGGTGAGAGTCTTCTCCTTTCGTCATAAGCTTTCCTTTCCTTTTTTTCTTGGAAATTTGTCCTTCCTTACGTGTACCCACACTCAATCATCGGGTTGAAGGAACACTTTCTTCCTTCCTTGTTCCTTTTGCCTGCTACTTGTTGATATTTTTCCTCAAGTTGTGCGTTGACCCTTTGATGAATCTTCTTCAAGGCATCAACTCTCTTTTGTGCATCTAAATCAACAACATCTTGGGAAACATGATTAAAATCCAAAGGAGTCAAATGGTTAAAACCATATACAATCTCAAAAAGGTGTCATGCAAGTAGAAGAATGCAAAGATCTATTTTAAGCAAATTCAACCAAAGGCAATTGTTCTTACCAAGATGTGTACTTCCCTTTCACTATAGTGCTCAACATGTTTCCTAACGATCTATTGAATACCTCGGTTTGACCATCCGTTTGGGGGTGACAAGAAGTAGAAAACAACAAATGAGTAACCAATTTTTCCACAAACTCCTCCAAAAGTGACTCAATAATCTGGAATTTCTATCACTCATTATGGTTATTGGTACACCATGCAACTTAAGCACATTCTCAACAAACAAAGTAGCAACATGAGTAGCATCATCACTCTTGTGACAGGAATAAAATGCGCCCATCTTAGAAAACCTATCTACCACCACAAAGATACTATCTCTACCCTAACTAGTCCTAGTCAACCCTAGCACATATCCATAGAAATGTCTATCCAAGGTGCACTAGAGATGCGCAAAGGTGTATACAATCCATAGGGGTATGTCCTAGATTTAACACTTACACACTCAAGGCATTGACTACAAATATTCTCTACATCATGCTTCATCTTAGGCCGATGGAAATTCTCCTTCAAAATGTCTAAGGTCTTTGCCACTCCAAAATGACCCATAAGATCTCCCCTAACCAGCAACTCTCTCCAACTCCCTCCAAGTTGACTTTGGCATACACAATCTATTCCCTCCAAACAAGAACCCATCAAACTTATGAAACCTCAACTTTTCATCCTCCAATTCACTAGGTCTCCTAAATTGTTCCACTTGATCACACCTAGCGGTAAGGGTACATTTGTTCCACTTAAAACCATAAATTGTTCCACTTGAAGTCATCATCAAGTGGATACATTTCTTTCATACTCTCAAAACCCATCAACCAAGAGGTAAGGGTAATCAAAGAATATCGCCTAGATAAAGCATATGCAACCACATTATCCTTCACTTGCTTATAGTGGATAACATATGGAAAGGTCTCTATGAATTCAACCCACTTAGCATGCCTCTTGTTCAAATTACCTTGGCTCTTAATATGTTTAAGAGAGACTCATGGTTGTTCTAATCACAGACTCCTTAGGCCAAAGATAGTGTTGCCAATTGGTCAAAGCTCTCACTAAAGAAAACAACTCCTTATCATATATATGTGGAATAGTTCAAGCTAGATCCCTTCAATTTCCACTAAAGTATGTTATAGGTTTTTAGTCTTGCATGAGCACTGCTCCTATTCCTAACCTACTAACATCACATTCAATCTCAAAGGTCTTGCCAAAATTAGGGAGTTGCAAAAAAGGTGCGAAACTAAGATTCTCCTTCAAAATCCAAAAATATTCCTCTTGGTTCTCTCCAATATAGAATGGTTTGCCTTTTCTAATCGTCTCGGTCAATGGACTAGCTATGGTACTAAACCTTTAAAAATCTCCTATAGAAACTAGCTAGACCATGGAAACTCCTAATGTGATTAATGTTCTTTGGTGTTGGCCAGTTTCTATTTGCCTCAACTTTACTCTCATCTACTTCCACACCATGATCACCCACCACAAATCCCAAGAAAACAACCTTATTAACACAAAATGTACATTTCTTAAGATTAGCGTATAGTTTCTCACGTCTCAACACATCAAAGATTTGAATCAAATGGTAGACATGATCATCAAGAGACTTGCTATAAACCAAAATATCATCAAAGTAGACAACAAAAAACTTGTTAATGAACGGTTTAAGTACATGATTCATAAGTCTCATAAAAGTACTTGGGGCATTTGTCAAACCAAATGGCATAACGAGCCATTCATAGAGATCGTACTTAGACTTGAATGTCGTTTTCCACTCATCCCCCGGTTTCATCTTAATTTGATGATAACCACTCCTCAAATCAATTTTACAAAATGTGCATGCACCACTAAGCTCATCCAACATATCATCTAAGCGAGGAATAGGGTGGCGGTACTTTACCGTGATCTTGTTAATCGCACGACAATCCACACACATTCTCCAAGTATCATCCTTCTTTGGAAAAAGAATGACCGGAACGGCACAAGGACTCAACCTTTCTTTTACCAATCCCTTGTCAAGCAATTCCTCCACTTGCCTTTGTAGATCCTTTGTTTTTTCTGGGTTACTTCTATATGCCGCCTTCTTTGGAATTTGAGAACCCGAGATGAAGTCAATTTGATGCTCAATTCTCCTCAAAGGTGGCAATCCTTTTGGAAATTCTTCCGGAACACATCTTCATAATCTAGCAAAAGAGAAGAAACAACACTAGGCAAAGAAGATGTTAGAGTGTTAGTTGATAAGACATAATCTTTGTGAACAATATAAACAATAGGCATATTTTCCTCTAGCTCTCTCATATACCCTTGACTTTTTCATCATTATGCACACTTTCTCTTTTGTCTTAGCTCTTTTCCCCTTAATTTTCAATGCACTATTTTCTTGTGGCAACTTTCTCATATCACTCAATTCTTGCTCTCCTTTTACCTCTCTAAAGTTTCCGTTAGACACTCCCTTACTTCTCTCGTTTCTCTTTCTCTCTCAATCTACTCATAATTTTATAATCTTCATTCACTTGAGAAGGAGTCAATAGAAGAAGAGTATGTTTCTTTCCCTTGTACAAGGAGTATCTATTTGTTCTACCATCATGAATAACTCCTCGTTCATATTGCCATGGTCTTCCCAAAAGCATGTGACATGCTTGCACAAGAGCAACATCACATAAGACCTCCTCTTCATATTTTCCAATGCTAAATTTGACCAACGCTTGCTTGATCACCTTGAGTTCACCACACTCATTCACCCTCAAAAGTATGAAATTCCTCTTGCGAATACACCTTGCAAGAGTTTGAATCAACAAGTTGGAAACACATTGTTATTTATCTATGTCAATATCACACAAGAGGGGGCTGATTTGTGTGGTGACCAATTTTTGCGTGTAATAGTTATAGAATTCTTCTATGTGTTCCAACTCCTACAGTTTGCGGAATAATAATTGCAGAAAATAAAGGAACACAATAATTTTACGTGGAAAACACCTGACTCAAAAGGTGAAAAAACCACGACCTACTTCTCAGTAGGATTTTCCCAAACTCTTCACTAAATAAATGAGCCAAACATCGTTTACAAATAAAACTCTTTTGTAAACCTAAGGACTAACTCTAATCCCCTTGTGGAAAACTAGCCTCTAGCTATTTGCGACAAGCTTCAAGTTAACTCTAACTTGAATACTCAGTACCTATTACAATTGCTTCTAGTTAAAGCTGAAAGATACACTTTGTAATTACCTACTACAAATAAACTAGACTAAAAAACAACAGATGAAACTGGTTCTTCTAGCTGGTTCAAGTAGCTTTAGAATCGCACAGGAAATTCTCACACGAACTGCTTACAAAATTGCTTTGGTTATTTTATTCTCAATTCTTGTTTTGCTTCTATGTTTATGGGCACATGTTCAATAAGAACACTTGACAATATATAGGATCAGTAGAAAATGAGATATACTAGAATTCGGATGCAACTCTTTCTTGGTGGAAGAGTTCTAGTTGATCTCAGCTCCCTATATCCTCTTCTATCTTGATTTTGTCCTTACTGAATAATGAGTCCATCTCCCTATCAATTTGCAACCTTTTCGATCATGAGATATATCTTCAGATCACTGATTGTGTTTATCTCCTGTTTGTGATCACTTCACGTGCCATTAACTCTGCATGTCTATGTGTCCAGTGATGGACCCGGTTCAACTCTGATTTCATTTGTCAATCTTCAAAACCATTCAACTTCTTGATCCAACAAATTTCCCCTTTTTGATGATGAAAAACTCTATGCTTAGGCCAGTAATCACTTTAATCCAACATTGTCACTTTTTATAGTATTAAGCATTTATCATAAAGAACCAGGTTCGTTAGGTTATAAATATCACAATTTTCAATATAGCTCATCTTCCCCCTTTTGGCATCATCTAAAAGTTGAAAAGTGTTAGAATTACCAGATTTATAATAATTACTCATATCCACTGAGGCAACTGCAAGTACAAACATGGATTAATCATCAATAGTAAAACAAGGATGTAAACTATCAAGGAAAGTGAGACAAAATGGGTAAGAGCAAAAACAACACAATTCATTGATAAGATCATAGTTCAGGCACTAAACACATAAAAAAATAAAAGCAGTTACAGTCATGAGCAAAAGATAGCAAAAAAATCCCGAAGTGGGTCATAAAGGGGTGAGGGACGACACTGGACACCTAAGGCTGGGAAGGGGTGGAGGTTGGGTTCTTTGCTTGGAGAAAAGAGAGCATTTGTTGAAGAATCCCTTCATTCGTCTCCTTTTCATTTGCCATTTCAGCTCTGAGAGCATTCCGCTCAACCTCAACCTCTGTAAGGCGGGTCTTTAAGCAAAGGATTTCAGCATCCTTAACCCCACATTCATGCACAAACGCCCTGACTTTGCTATCCACATGCGTTTTTCTTAATGAACCAGGTTCATCGTCACGAACATTCACAACATAGTCGCATGTCAGAAGCGTGTTCTTCCCAAAATGGTCCTTGAAAGTGGCCATTTCTGCTTTCTTCACGAGCACTTTGAAGTGAACCAACACAGTCGTAGGATGAACCCATATGGGATAGCATGAGCCTTGGAGCCATTTACCACCCTGTCCAGCAACTGAATAATGAAAGATGGCCATTTGATTTGCCTTCCACTGTCCATGCACTCCATGAGAGTTAAATCCATATAGTTTGTTATGTGCCTCCTCTCTTGCCTGGGCAGTATGCATTTATTGACAAACTCAAAAACCACTTTGTGTTGAGGTTTCATCTCGGTTTTGAACACAGACCTTGGTTCCACTTCTTCAGCATTATCATTGAACCTTCTGGTGATTTCTAGTGCAGAAGGAAGGTCATCCAAGCTGGGCCACCTCTGCCTTGTATAATCATCATATCCCTCAACGTGAATCCCAATAATCTCACCCAGCTCCTTGACATCAAAGGAGATCTTAAGCCACTTTACCTTACTGGAGACCCTGCCATCCTTGACCTCTACATTTTCCATGAACTCGACAATCTCACTCCTGGACAGCCTGCCATCTAGTTGAAGGACCATGTTCTTCCAGCCCTGCACGTCCAGAGTGTCCACAAGGTAAATCATGTCGGATTCTTCAAGATCCTTCAGCAACATTCCCTTCAGTATCATGTGCTTCCCAAATTTTTTCAATTTGCCTGTCTCTCCACCAGACTCATCTGCTTCTTCACCACTCCACTCATCATCATCATCAAACTGAACCTTCTTTGATTTCTTTGTGGTCCTAGTTCTCCTAGCAACAGTCAAGGGTGTAGTATACACAGATGCTGACTTCTTGGAAGAAGTCTTGGCCTTATTTGGTTTGGGTGTCTCAATCTCAACTTCTGCCATTTGTTCCTCTTGATGGACCAGGTCCATCTCCTCAACATCAACAGCCTCTACGGGCTCAAACACTTTTGCCTTCCCTTTTTTAGCTTTCTTTCTCCTACTCTCCCTCAAAATTTTCTGCAACTCCTCTTCACTCTACCTAATTGCATTCCTTTTTGTGCGACCTCTAGGAATGGAAGCATCAGCAGAGGGAGTGGATTTTCTCTTCTTGCTTTCCACTGGAGGATCAGCTTTCTTGGTCTTGGGTGTCCTCTTCTTTTTGGGTTTATAACTCTTCCCTAATTTTCTCATAAGATCAGCCAAGGTTTCCTCAATGGATGAACCAGGTTCGTCGGTTGCATGTTGAAGATTTTCCAGCCCCTCTGCAGCTTCTCTAGAATTACTTCCCCCTAAATCCTTGGCAGCTTCTTCAACAACCACTGGGACAGTTTCACAAATTGTCAATGGAGTGTCTCCTTCCCATGTTCCTTTCATAATACTTCATTCTCCCTCTCTCTCAATTTATTTCACAAAGTTATTTTCACCGCCTCTTCTTCTCCTATCAGGAATCTCCACATCCACCACAGACCCAATTAAAACAAACCTATATTCAGAAGTGACTGGCTCAGACCCAATTTTAGATGTTACCTGTTCAGAATCAGAAGAACCAGTTGCTTCCCCCTCAGTGGCGGACTTGAAAGAGTAATTGGAGTTCTCAGATTCTTGGGCCTGGTAGCTTGAAGCTTTGCATTCAATTTCCTAGTTAGAGAGCCAGAGGCCATAGTCTTTCTGGCGAGCATTTTCACACGCCTTCTCCTGGGTTCTGGATAGGGGATTGGTTGTACAACGGGAGTGATTGGAGGAGACGGAACATGGTTGTTTTGAGGGGTGGTGGTATGTGATTGAGATGGAGTGGAAGAATTTGATTGAGATGGGGTGGAACCAGTATCTTCAAGCGTGATACTGTAGTCAGGTGTGGTTGAGGAGGATGAAGCAGGAGGTGGAGAGTTAGCCATAGTGATGATTTTTGTTAAGGAAAATCAAGATCGAGGTGTTTGAGTAGAAGGTTGAAAGGGTTTCGACGATTATGGCTTTAGGAAAAAAAGGGTGAAGGATTAGAGAAGTGATGATGGGTTTTTAAAGGCTTGGTTAATAAATACACAACGGGTGTAATTTTGGTCAAGTGGGAGTCTAATCGGTTCAGGAGTGTCAGGTGATAAGTGACGGTTATGACTCCCCTATAATCTAGGCCATTTTAATTTGATTGGACTCTTTGGAACGGGTTCGAATTTGGGATAGGTACTAGATTTTGTAAAAGCTTATTATAGATAGAGTCCTGCTCATGAGTAACTATTGATATTTCAATATGTGTATAGTGATGAGCACATACCTTGTCTGTCAGATGAACCAGCAACGATGAACCAGGTTCATCTTGTTAGAATCTCTTGATTAAGCCTCAATTTACAAAAATAGAAAAACATCATTAGTAACCAAGGAGTCATATTAACACATGGCAAGAGAGTATGTCTTTTAAGGTATGAGCCTCTTCTTTTTTTCATTTTTGTTTTGAATTGGTTCAATTAGGTGATCTTAATCATCCCTAATTCTAACATGTTTCTCTCAAAAGGCTCTCTACTTAGTGCCTTAGTAAAGATGTCAGCAATTTGTTTGTCAGTAGCACATAATTCAATAGAGATCATTCCCTTCTCATAGTTGTCTCTTAGGAAATGGTGTCTAACATCTATGTGCTTTGTTCTTTTATGATGGACGGGGTTCTTTGTCATACTAATAGCACTAGTGTTATCACAGAAGGTAGGAATGCATCCAACCTCTATGCCAAAGTCCATCAGTTGTTGTTTAATCCATAGTAACTGAGCACAACATGAGGTTGCAGCCACATACTCAGACTCAGCAGTAGATAGAGCTACTGAATTCTGTTTCTTAGTGGCCCAAGACACAATACATGAGCCCAAAAAGTGTGTCATACCTGAGGTGCTCTTTCTGTCTACCAAGAAGCCTGCATAGTCAGCATCAACATATCCCACAAGATCAAAATTACTACCTTTGGGTACCAAAGACATAGGTCAGTGGTGCTTTTTAGATATCTCAGGATTCTCTTTACTGCAGTTAAATGGGATTCCTTAGGATTTGCCTGAAATCTTGCACAAAGCCCTACTCTAAAAACAATATCAGGTCTACTGGAAATAAGGTATAATAATGACCCAATCATCCCTCTATACAACTTTTGATCAACAGATGAACTAGGTTCATCTACATCTAGTTTTGTGGTTGTTGCAATGGGAGTGTCAATTTCCTTTGAGTCTTCCATTTTAAATCTTTTAAGCAATTCTTTCACATATTTTTTGTGATGGATCATAGTTCCATTTGAATTTTGTTTAATTTGTAAGCCTAAAAAGAAGTTAAGCTCACCCATCATGCTCATTTCAAATTCACTCCCCATTAGTTTAGCAAATTCTTTACTTAGCTTTTCAGAAGTTGCCCCAAAGATTATGTCATCTACATATATCTGCACTACCAAGAGATCTTTACCTTTTTCCTTCAAGAATAAGGTGCTATCAATTTTACCTCTCTTGTAGTCATGTTCCAGCAGGAATTTTGAAAGCCTTTCATACCATGCCCTTGGAGCTTGCTTGAGTCCATACAATGCTTTGTCAAGCTTGTACACATGATCAGGATTATCCTTGTTTTCAAACCCCGGAGGCTGCTTTACAAACACTTCTTCCTTGAGATAGCCATTCCGGAAGGCACTCTTGACATCCATCTGGTGAAGGGTGAATTCCATGTAAGCAGAAAAGGCTATGAGAAACCTAATTGCTTCCAACCTTGCCACAGGAGCAAAGGTTTCATCATAGTCTATTCCTTCCTCCTGACTGTATCCTTGAACCACCAATCTTACCTTGTTTCTTGTAACTGTTCCATATTCATCAAGTTTGTTTCTAAATATCCACTTTATGCCAATCACTGATCTATCAAAGGGTCTGGGTACCAGATGCCAAACTTGACTCCTTTCAAATTGGTTGAGTTCTTCTTGCATTTCATTTACCCAATCTGCATCCAGCAAAGCTTCAGCAATATCTTTAGGTTCAATCAGGGATAGAAAAGCATCAAACGCACACAGATTTTTCAAAGAGGATCTGGTTCTGATTCCAGATGTCGTATTAGTTATAATATTCTCAATGGGGTATGAGCTTTGATATCTGTGTGGTTTTACAAGCAACTGGGTATTGCTCGAAGATCCTACAGTGTCTTGTTGCTGAGGAACAGGATCACAGACAGGTTCCAATGAGGTTTGGAAATTTGTTTGTTGCTCAGTTCCCCCTGGCATGTTTCCTCGGATGGATGAACCTGTTCCATCACCCGTTCCTTCTTCCAGTGTTGCTCAAGTTTGGTCTGAGTTTCTGACCAGCCCAATTTCTTCATCTACTTGCTCCTGTCTCTCAGAGAGAATGTTAGTTTCATAAAAAACAACATGCACACTCTCTTCAACACACATAGTTCTTTTGTTATACACTTTATAAGCCTTACTATGTGAAGAATATCCCAAGAATACTCCCTCATCACTTCTGGGATCAAACTTACCTGGGAGTCTTTGCCATTGTTGTGCACAAAGAACTTATAGCCAAAAGCCCTAAGATGGTATATATTGGGATTTCTCCCTTTAAGTAACTCATAGGGAGTCTTCTCTACAAATGGTCTAGTCATGCACCTATTTATGATGTAGCATGTAGTGTTTATTGCTTCTTCCCAGAAGCTATGAGGTATTTTACTGGAAAGAAGCATGGTTCTAGCCATATCTTCAAGGGATCTGTTCTTTCTTTCAACAACTCCATTTTGTTGTGGAGTTCTAGGGGCAGAAAAGTTATGATCTATGCCATGTTCTTCACAATATTCAGCAAACTTTGCATTTTCAAATTCAGTGCCATGATCAGACCTTATTGATGCAAGTTGATTTCCTAACTGTTTTTGGGTTCTTCTAACAAAAGTAGTAAACATATCAAATGCTTCATCTTTAGATGTTAGGAACAATGTCCAGGTAAATCTAGAGTAGTCATCAACAAGCACCATTACATATCTTTTACCACCTCGGCTTAATGTTCTCGTAGGACCGCATAGATCCATATGAACCAGTTCCAACTTCCTGGTGGTACTTATTACTTTCTTGCTTTTGAAAGAGGACCTTACCTGCTTCCCCCTTGCACAAGCCTCACAAACTTTGTCTTCCTTGAACTTAATATTAGGGAGACCTATCACTAGGTCCTTGGAGACTAGTTTGTTGAGTTGATTTAGACTTGTATGTCCAAGTCTTTTGTGCCAAAGGAGAGGATCATTGTCCAACACACTCAAACAATTTAATTCACTTTCTGATAATGTGGAAAGGTCTATGATATAGATATTATTCACTCTTTTTCCCTGCAAAACAATCTTGTCAGTGATAAGATTAATCACAAAACATTTTGTAAAAGTGAATGCAACTAGGTCACATCTGTCACACAGTTGTGACACACTTATTAGGCTATATTTCAAGCCATCTATTATGTAGACATTCTCAATGGAATGAGTGTCATCCTTACTTACCTTACCAACCCCAATGATTTCACCTTTCTTTCCATTTCCAAAGGAGACATTTCCTCCTTTGAGGTCCTCAAGTGAAAGGAACTGGTCCTTGTTACTAGTCATGTGTTTTGAGCAGCCACTATCCATGTACCATATATGGCTACTTCCTTTCACTTGAACTTACAAAAGAAAATCAGGGGTTAGTCTTAGGAACCCAAACTAGTTTGGGTCCCTTTCTATAAGCAAAAGGATGAATTAAGCTTCTTCTGGCCCAATTTGGCAGCCAGTTTTTCTTTCGAACAAAACTTTTATTCCTTTGACTGGCCTGCTCTTTTGCATTGCATTCAATTTTGTAGTGGCCAGTCTTCCCACAGTGGGTGCAGATTTTGTTCTCAGGAAGTGTGAGGTACTTACTTTTGGGATCCCATTTAGGCAGTTGACTCCCAAAGCAATTGGTCCTCTTCTGTTGCTACTGTGATTTTCGTGAAGCCATGTCAAGGCATCAAAAGATTTATTCCATTTGCATGTTCGATCCAGTTCATGTTTGACCTTTCCAAGTTCCTATTTTAGCACTCTTATTTGTTCATCTTTATTATACAACTCATCATTTAGTCTGCCTACATTTTCTTCTAACATGAGTTGAGAGTTGTCAGCTGTCTTCTTGCTAGTTCCTAGTTTCAGTTTTAAATTTTCAGATTTTAACTCTAGGACCTTAGTTTCAAGTGGATGAATCTGGTTCTTCAAGGCAGTGTTTTCATTTACAAATTCACTTACTCTGAGCTCCAGGTTCTTACACTTTGCTTTTAACATTACACACTCATTAGACAACTGTTCTTTTTCTTTATTTATTTCTTCAGAATCGTCAATGAAGTCAAGTAACAATTCAGAGAGCTTTTCTTTAGATAGGAACTTAATCTTGTTTTTGAGATAAATTATACTTACCTCTGGTTCTTCACGTGATTCCTCATCTGATTCACCAATTGCCATAAGCGCTTGTTCATCTCCATCTTCATCTTTTGATTCTTCGTATGAGCTTTCTCCCCAAGCAGCAAACATAGCTTTCGTTGATATTTTGTTTTTCTTAGGATGAACCATTTCCTTCTTACGGTTCCTTCGCTCAGATATTTCCTTTTTCCATTCCACTTCCCACTGAGGACAGTTCTTGATGTGATGATCAGTTTTTTCACATTTGTAGCATCCCTCGTTGGTGGGTTTTTCTGGAGCCTTTGCCTTGTTGTAGTTTCCACCTCTTGAGATGCCCTTTTTCTAATGAGATAGTTTCTAAATTCCTTGGTGATCATGGCCATCTCATCTTCCTCCAGATCTGCTCCCTCAATGATTCTAAATGCCAGACTTCTATCCTTCTTGGGAGCATCCATCTTCATCGTCTGCCTTCTAAGTTCGTAAGTAGTGAGATTTCNAGTAGTGAACCTAGTGTACATCTCTTGGGTGGTCTCTCCTTCCTTCATAGAGAAATTCTCATATTGAGAATATAGTAATGTACCTATGGATCTTTTCACTTGTGCAGTTTCCTCATGAGCCACTTGCAAAGTGTCCCAAATTTCCTTAGCAGTGGTGTAGCTTTGAATTCTGATGTACTCATCTGGACCAAGTCCACACAAGAGCCACTTCTTGGCCTTGGCATTCTTTTCCCATTTTCTTAAGTCTTCAGCAGTGCAGTCAGCTCTTGTCTTTGGCACATCTACTCCTTCAGCAGTCTTCTTCATGGTGGCCAAAGGACCGTCAGTGACTATGTCCCATAGTTCATAGTCTTCTCCAATTAAGTGATCATTCATCATGTTCTTCCACCAGGAGTAGTATTGGCCATTGAAGAGTGGTGGCCTAGCAGTTGATTGTCCTTCCCAGTTCCCAGGTGGTGCATTCATCTTGATCTTTTCCTAAGGTGTTAGCCTTTTCAAGGATAACCTGCTCTGATACCAATTGTTATTTATCTATGTCAATATCACACAAGAGGGAGGTGATTTTTGTGGTGACCAATTTTTGCGTGCAGTATTTATAGAAGGACCAGGTTCTTCTATGTGTTCCAACACCTACAGTTTGCGGAATAATAATTGCAGAAAATAAAGGAACACAATAATTTTACGTGGAAAACACTTGGCTCAAAAGGTGAAAAAACCACGACCTACTTCCCAGTAAGATTTTCCCAAACTCTTCACTAAATCAATGAGCCAAATAGCATTTACAAAATAAATTCTTTTGTAAACCTAATGACTAACTCTAATCCCCTTGTGGCAAACTAGCATCTAGCTATTTGCGACAAGCTTCAAATTAACTCTAACTTGAATGCTCAGGACATATTACAATTGCTTCTAGATAAAGCTGAAAGATACACTTTGTAATTACCTACTACAAATAAACTAGACTAAAAGACAATAGATGGAACTGGTTCTTCTAGCTGGTTCAAGTAGCTTTAGAATCGCACAGGAAATTCTCACATGAACTGTTTACAAAATTGCTTTGGTAATTTTGTTCTCAATTCTTGTTTTGCTTCTATGTTTGTGCGCACCTGTTCAATAAGAACACTTGACAATATATAGGATCGGTAGAAAAAGGAGATATACTAGAATTCGGATGCAACTCTTCCTTGGTGGAAGAGTTCTAGTTGATCTCAACTTCCTAGATCCTCTTCTATCTTGATTTTGTCCTTACTGAATAAGGAGTCCATCTCTCTATCAATTTGCAACTTTTTCGATCAGGAGATATATCTTCAAATTACTGATTGTGTTTACCTCCTGTTTGTGATCACCTCACGTACCATTAACTCTGCATGTCTATGTCTCTAGTGATGGACCTGGTTCAACTCTGAGTTTATTTGTCAATCTTCAAAACCATTCAGCTTCTTGATCCAACACACATGCTCCTCATAATTCTTCAATATTCAAAGATAAGCTAAACTAGAAATGACCGCATCATATGTTATTTATACTAGGTCCAGTAGGTAAGAAAGATATAAGTACCTCTAATGGGTCTAACTAATATGCCCACAAGGGAAATCTAATAACCCAAGTCTCCAATCATTGGCAAGCATGACCTAGGTCCACGTTGCTTGCATCCAAGTCATCATGGGGGCACACATGTGCGCCTATCACCATCCACGCAAGCATGGCTTTCCACGTAGTCACCATCCAAGTCTCCATGCTCCTCCAAGATCTCCACTC
The DNA here is from genome assembly GCA_005239525.1 of Nicotiana knightiana. NCBI lineage: Eukaryota > Viridiplantae > Streptophyta > Magnoliopsida > Solanales > Solanaceae > Nicotiana > Nicotiana knightiana. The sequence continues at coordinate 15,777 of ML397542.1, read as the reverse complement.
TCAACACATCGTATACCTTCAAGGCCTTCCACCATTGTCTCCAATGCTTCCAAGATATCCCAATGCTTGGTGAAGAGGTGAAAATCCCTTTTGTTCCTTGGTTTGAGATCTTGTGAATGACCTAGATGCCATTGGTGTTCCTTGAGGTGTATCATATACAAACCCTCACATTTTGTTCCATCTGGACCTCTTTTATCCCCGGTGCATGTCTCTATGTATTTATTGTTGTTGGTTTGCCTAATAAATTAATTAATTTTATGTTGATCGTCAACTAACTAAAATCTCCTTTATTTATCAGAACTACGGATGCACAACAAATCCGCACATGCAAAATTCCTTTTTCATATTCTTTACACAACATCAACAAATTAACACATGCAAAGTTCCTTTTTCATAGTCTTTTAACTGCGGAAAAAGGCTGATGGCGATTGCTCTTTAGAGTATGACTAATTGGTTTTTAAGTACCATCTACCCCTGAAGTCTTTCACCAGATAGAAAGAGTTAACAAGCAATATCATCTGTTTTGACCAGGCTTGCTGCTGATTGTCGAGTTACACTTGATGTCTACCTAATGCTTTCCGTGTGACTTCAACTGGGTTTACTAATGAAATTACTAGGAATAAGCCATTTAACTTGAGCCCCAGATCAGAAGTGCACAATTTATTTTTTTTATTGTGATGTTACTTTTCTAGTGGTAGTACTAATGGATTTGTGTCCGTCCATAATGTGCAACAGGCTTTCTTTTTAATGTATCACTTGGTAGATCCAAGTCCATGGCCCATTTTGGGTTCACTCGGAGCTTTGGTAACAACCATAGGAGGTGTGATGTGCATGCCTAAGAAAACGCAAAGCGTTCTCTTGCTTTCCCAAAGTATTTATGGAAGTCAGCAGGGAAATTGACCATCAAGTTTGAAAAAAGCTGAAGAGATTTTGCACCTGAAATAGGACTAATGCAGATCCAGAAGAATGGTTTGGGCTTTCAAAAGGATGAAGATGCAAAGGGTAGCTCGGAATCATCAAGGGCATCTCTAAAAAACAAAAAATCACTCTTTACAAAAATGCTACTTAGGGAGAAGAGTTTTCGGAGCACCTGAATCTATTTTTTCTAGTGACCCACATCCGCCCATTCCTCAGTTCCATGCAATGGAATTTCATGAACAGATACCTACTGTTCACATTGGCCATCTCGAGATTACATACTTCGACTATTTCACCAGTTACTTGCCACCTTCGACAAGTACAAGCACCAAGAATTACATTACTAGTACCTCCAATGATTTGGGCAAAAAAAGAGATCACCTCGTATTTTTGTATCAGTATAGATTTGAACCCTGGTCTCACATGGTTTTTCAACTGTTAAGATAATAGGATTGTAAACTACTACTACTAATTGTTTGGTTTCGCTTAATATTGATGTATGTACATAGCAGAAGAAATGGTCATGGTGAAGTAGAAGATGTACACGAGTGGAGACAATATATCAGCAGCTACTTGTACGGTCAAAGCACTAAGAGTCATGGCTAGCAAGAGGCTTAAATCCTGCATTTGGCTTCATGGAGTGATCACTGAATATTCTGTGTAAGAAAGTAACAGCTTCCACAATGCATTTACCCTTGTTCAACATGATACAACTTGTCCTGCAATAAGAAAACAGATTAAACATGGGTCGTGCTGTCGAAAAACATTCACAGGAAAATGGAGGAAAGGTCGAGTTTCTACTATAGTTCTAATACGTGTTAACAACAGCACCTATTTGAGATTATTTGGAGGATTTAGGGGTTAGGCGGGCAAACTTGGTTTGAGGATAAGTGATTAGACAAGGGCATTTATTTCTTCATCAACACCATTGGTTAACTGATTTAAGGGAAAGGTCTCTTTGTTTGATTGTATATGAGCTAGTAAGTCTTACTCAACACCAGTCCAATATCTCAGTCCACAAACTAGATGGTGTGGTCCTTCCAAATACCAGTTTTAAGCAAAAGAGGTCCAAGTTCAACAGAAAGCAAAGTTATTCTTACAAAGTTAGACATACCAGCCCCATATATCTCCATCGTTATTTCCATCATCCAATTACTACTCATTCTTTGACTTTCAATTGACATATTAGAGATGGTTCCTCAAATGAAGAAGGGACCCCTTGTTACCCACATCAAGGACCCCCCCCCCCCCCCCGGTCCCACCCCACACAGAGATGCTTATTAACTAGGAATAAATGTGATCAGAGTTGATTTTTAAAACATTCAAGACCTTTGCCGATTATTTGGCATCAATTGCTAAATAACTCTGTTTCAAAGATTAGTTATTAGCATACAATTTTTGGGCAATACATATGAGTTATTGGGACAACTATTTCTCTCTGTACTTGGTTCGCTTATAGCTTTTAATATTGTATATAATCTCAGCCTCAAGTATATTTCCAGTAGAAGATGCATTTTATCTTTCTCCATGTACACTCCACCTACTATTGACAAGTATATCCGCGCATTCACAAGTTTCCACCTCAAAACTAGTTAAAACTTATGCATATGTGCTGAGCGAATTTCACTTCTTTGAGAAATAACTGATCAAGAAAAGTGCATTCAAGTTTTTGACTTGATAAGTTATGTCACGTTTTAAAGTTAGAAGTTCCAGCACTTGTTAAACTCCATTTACGTATATAGAAAAAATAAAGAAGCAGCCAGACTATAACCTCCTCGACTCCCGACTCAACTCCTCAAAACCCAAAAAGGAAAGATGGGAATCAAAATGCACTCACAAACGCACACACACAGAGGCAAAGTGACTACTGACCTCATTCCGTCTGCCACATCAGTAAGCTCAGCTCTAGTGGGCACCCCATACTTGACGAGCGACTCCAGGACCTGTGTTGCCCAAATGACAGGAACATGAGCAGCTTTGCAGACGGAGATTATCTCCTCCTGTATAGATGCCATGTTCTCCCATCCACACTCTACAGCAAGATCTCCTCTGGCAATCATGATGCCTAAAGGATTTGGCATTTTCATTGCCTCCAGTAGTAGGAGCGGCAATCTCTCAAATCCTCCTTTTGTCTCAATCTTTAAAACAACCCCCAAGTCCCCTCTTTTCCGCTTCTCAATTTCTTGGCACAACAGTAGAATGTCACTGACATCTCGGACAAATGATACCCCCACCATGTCTGCATGGTCGGCCACAAAGTCGAGATCTATAAGGTCCTTTAAAGTGAGGCCTTCATACCGAATATTGCTATGTGGAATATTTATGGACTTCTCTGACCCAAGTTTACTGCCTGTAGGACTTGCATGGGTGATTGATACAACAATTTCGGAAGTGCTAGTTGCTTTAATAATACCCCATATCTTCCCATCATCAAAAGCAATTGGTTCCCCGGGCTTCACTGAATCAAAAACATATCCAGATGAGTACGTTATCCTGTGAGCACCAGTGGAAGAATAATTCAATTTGTTTTCTTCATTTTGACTATCTCGTGCTATAGACAGCAAGTCACCAACCCTTAATCTGATAAATTGCTTGAGAGGAGGAACGTTTACTACATGTCCAGCTAAAAATTTCTTTCTCTTGTCCTTGATAAACAATTTTGCACCTGACTTGACATAAGCAGTCTTGCTGCATTCAGCCATAAATCCAATGCCGGAGAAAACAGGATACTTGCTTGAGATCTTCAGTGTCCTTCGTTTTCCACGAGCATCAGATAATCTCACAACATCATTCGGCTCCAGCTTACTAAGAAGTTCTTCACCGTCCACGTGTAGAACAGCATCAGGGGATACATGGGCAGGTGGAGAACCAGCTCCAGGGCTTGAGAGCCAAACTAGGGCAGGACATATCACTTGACCATAAGCATTCTTCTTGGGAGATATTTTCAACACACATGGACCGGGCTGCAGCGTTCCAGTTCGAAGCTTGGGCCCAGCTAAGTCCATGAGAATTCGACAAGGCTTTTCAAGGATTTGAGAGCTTCTTTTCACCTTTCTGATGATCTCGCTCCAAATTTCAGGGCTTCCATGGGCACAGTTGATACGAACAATTGTAGTTCCAGCATTTAGAAGATCTTTCACTAGTGTTTCACTTTCTATAGCTTCTTGGCCCACTGTTACCATGATATGAGTTTTTCTCTTCTCTGGCAATCTGCCCAATAACAGGTCTCCAGTATGGGATGCCCTCCTCTTTAGTGTACTAATAGAAAATTCCCCGTTGATTTGTTTGTCCAGACTTTTGGTTGAAGAGATTCCTTCACTATATGAGACAGTACGACTTGAAGAATCATATTTCAAGTTATCTAACAGCCGGATGCCTGCAGAAAGACTTGCAAGAACATGTTGATTAATTGTGTCTAAATTCAGGAGACCAATGGAAGAAAGTTCTTCTTCAAGCTGCTCTACGTCAAGGCTTTTCAATGCCAAATAATGAATTAGGTTTGTCGCACTGACCAAGTAATTTCTGTCATTCATGGAATCTCAAGTTAGTTGCAGGAATATATGATCAAGCAATTGCTGGTGGAAAAGCTGATACAGAGCAGGTATTCAGTGTAACCAATCTCAATCACTTTATGCGTAATGATTCAAGTTTATTTTAGAACACTCAAGATACAGTAACTGAAAGTACTTAAGTAAACCAAAAAACTTCATCAATAAAAAGGAGGAACACATATTGATTATGTGTCTGTATTCTACTGACTAAATCCTCCATGCTAGCTATGTTCTCATCACATATCAATAGCCTTCCATTAGATCTTTCAACCACGCGCTTCCTACATGTTCCAATTTATGTTGTTATTTCACAGAAATGATAACTTTATCTGCTGGTATTTCTCCTTTGGGAGTCTGAGAGAGGACAAAAAGTGAGGGTAAACAGGCCTTTATTATCTCACAATAGAAATGGACATACTTCTTATCACCTTCACTGAAAATGAATATGTTTATAAAAAAAATGAAAAGAGAACATACTTGTGGGAAATTTTAAGTTTGGAGGCGTTCCATTGTTCCATTGCCAGTACATGCAAATGAACAGCAATCAGCTTAGCAAGTAAGCCATCTTCCTTACCATTGATCTCATTACTTTTAGGAGTACCCTCACCACATGGCAACACAGAAAAAGTTGTTTCCATCTCTGGCGCACCAGAATTCCCATCTTGTTTCCGATCAACGGCAACTGGATAATCAATATAGTAATCTGAACCTTCTTTTTCAGCATTGTCCTTTCCATTTGGAATAGCAAAGACAATGTTCTTTCTGGCAAGGCTTCCATTATTACTGGCTACAAATTGGAAAATATGTTTCCTAATGCCAGGAATTTTGAAAAAAGGTTGTCGAATTGAGTACTTCTTGGACTGATTGGAAGATCTAACAAACAAAAAAGAAGCAGCTTGAAAGCCCTGCAGAAGAGAAGAAAAGAACGTTTACCCGCTAAGCGATGTTACAAAAGAGCGAAGCTAGAATAGAACAATGTAAAATTAGGGACCGAACCATGGAGAACATAGCCTAACAGATACCAAAGGAGAGTGATAAACTTTAACTAGCAGTAGTTAGCACAAGGTACACAAAATCCAACACAAGTTCATTTCTGACACTTGAACTAAATATTGGTGCTATATGAGTATCCTTGCCGCAAGAGGATTACTTACATTAGCAGTTTGATTGGTGAACATGGAAACAGAAGTTACACCACCCAACATCTAGAGACAGACACCGATAAAGTCCACAGGGCAGAAGGCAAATGAGAATCTGCAAGAGTACAAGGAGAGCACTTTAGACTTGAAAGCTCGCAGGTACATTTAACAACTAAATGTGAGAAATGCATTACATTTTTCTTTTCTTATAGAGGAACCGGAAAATAGCACAATAACTAAAGCCTAAAAGCTCCACTTGAATGCAAATGCATTGAAGTTCATCTAATCTATTTGCACACACAAATTATATTTAGCCTGTTCAAGTAAACATGAATAGCATCTCTCTCCACATCAACAGCTACTCATTTTGTGACCATTTTCAATTTTGATTTTTAGATGTCATCTGAAAACTTCCGTTCTTAGTCGAACAGCTATTAGAGATGCATTATAATATTATTTTTTTTTACAATTAAAATCATACATTTTGTCACTGGGATTGTATTGGTATAATTTCCTATCTTTCCAAGGGCTTGAAATTAGTTCATCCAAATAGGCTCTAAGAAATGAAATGAAGGATAGCACTCTAAAAGCACAAACTTGAAATCTGCTCGATTCAATAATAGAAGTCTTAATACTTTGCACATAAGCCCGCCCACATGTTAAACCAAAAAGAGGAAGTAAAAAAGAAGAATTACTTTTCCCTAATTTCCTCTAGTTTCAATAGCCAAGATAGTATAATCTTGAGTCCATATACCCACCCCACAACCCCAAAACTTTGAATGAAGACACATAACCACCATAGTAATTTTGCAAAATCACCATTGTTTCTATGATGCTAATTATATTAAAGGAGCACTTTGTTCTCCTATGGCACGTTTAGTTTAGCTAAAACAACCAAAGACAAGCACAGAATACGAAGATTAACACATGCCAAGAAGAACAAAAAGAAACATTTTGGTGATTCAAAATGAAATCTTGTAAAAGAAATTTACAGAGGAAAGGAAAAAGGGGTACATAAAAATATTGAAGATTTAGCAGAAAGGTGAAGAGAAATTATGAGGGAAGGGTTTGGGAAGTGTGGAGATGAAAGGAAGAAATGTGAGGAGAGAGAAGTCAAAAGATGGGTGATAGGGGAGTGTGGAGGGCGCGTGCCAGATTCAGTGTAGGGAGATCAAAGATTCTTCGGCCCCATTTAGTTTATTTACTCCCCCCTAGGGTTTCAATGTTTCGGTTTGGTTCAACCGGTTATTTTATAAAATTTATTTTATACTAATTTTCGATTCAATTATGTATAATCAAAATTAAACTTTTTGAAACTGTCTCAATCATATCGATTTCTCTTCGGTATCGATACAGTTCGGTAAATATTCGATAATTTTCTTTGAATATCATGTAAAAATCACTAGTAGAAGAAGAATGCAATAACATACGTACTTTTATAGGACATAGCAAAATTCTTTAGACATTTTTACCGTTTAAATGTGATGAATTAGAAAATATAAAAGATGGCTAGAGTATAGATCCATCAACTATTCTACATCAACGTAAAAGAAACTAAGCAAATACAATAAAATATAAATCACACGAATGGAAAGATATTAACTAAGTTGGGATTCAAGAATAAAGTCTATAGAATATTAAATATTCAAAAAGATAAATCTAAATCATACGGAATTAAACATATTCAACATATTGTAGTTTGCTACTCATAATCGCTACAATACCTTGTGTCTTGCTAGTGAATATGCTGGAAATAATTTAGTTTCAATAGAAGTTGTATAATAGGTTTGGGATTTAGAATTTTGAGTTTAATTACTTGCTGGCTTGTAACTATTTCATAATTCCAAGGCCCCAGAAAAAATTTAATGTTTATTATTTTTAAACTATATATTTTTCACATTGTAAATTTATTCGGTACAGTTCGGTATTTTTCGGTTTATTTTCATAAAATAGAAAAATTTATACTAATTATCGGTACAGTTATAGACTTATATAAAAACCTACAATTTTATTAAAAAAAATTTAAAAATTAATTCGGTACGGTAAGATTCGATCGATTTAGCCGATTTTTAAATATTCATTAACAGCCTAACATCGACAGCTATACGGCATCAACATGTGCCACAATTATCTGTTACTTTGTCTTTATTTTCCTACTCGACGATATGATTGATGTAAAATAATTAGTGCCATCAGTTTTGACAATTAAAAAAGTTGTTTCATGTGTCAAAATTTGACAAGGAAAAAACACGAATTGAACTGAGAAATTATTTATCTAAAGATCAAGATGGATGCAACTATGTTGAAAATTTGGTTAACTCGGACTGCATTACTAGTCCGAATTAATTTACCAAAGAGTTTGTCAAAAACCTAGGCTGCAACTACAAGCATATGTGTATACGGTCGAAATCGGGCCTACGCGATTTTATTATTTGATTGAGGCAAGGGAGTTACCCCGAGGATAGCCTCGCAATGGAGCGGAGATCGAAGTGTGCGTTGAGATCGAGACCAACAACAATCTAGACCAAGCATGACTAACTTCAAGTAAGGCATAATAACGGAATAGCGAGATATCTGTATGCGTTCGAAGATCACGATGGAAATCCCAGGACAGATCAAATCAAGTCATTAGTGCCACGTGGGATTTACTTCCATAATTAGAATTGTACCTTATTTAGGATTCCTCTACTGTATAAAGAGGGATCTCATTCACTTGTAGGCATCATCATTTTTATTTACTGATAAGAATTCATACATCTGTTACTCGCCTTACTTCACTTACTATTCATTATTGTTGTTCTACTCTTTACTGTATTTACTACCCTACCTCGAGACTGTCTCGAATCGAGGTCGAGACTCTGCTCGCATACTGGTTTGATTTATCTCATTGTCTTATTTATCTATTTAGTTCTTTGTTTATCAATTGGTATTGGATTAAATCACATATCCTTCAAGCCATAATATAAGTTTAATCGTTACTCGATTTTTAGGGTAAACAGTTTGGCGCCCACGTGGGGCTAAGGATAACAGTGATTGTTCAATACTGATTCTGGTAAAACACATTATTTTACGCTTGTTCTTGTCAACTGTCTTTGCTTTTCAGGTTAAAACGTGTCAAACTCACAAAACACATCCACACACGGTGACAATGGCCTCAGATTCCACGAGGAAAACGAAAATGTGATTGCTCCAGGAGTCGAGGTGCCACAGGCTAATCTCGGAGGAGCACCGGTTTCTAACCCAGTCGATGTCAGTTCGGACGTTGCTTTAAATGCAAACCTAGGCGCAGACCTCAAAGAGAGTATAAGCAGAGAAGGCAGGTCAGGTGGCCAAGGAACACAGGGCAGAGGAGACGGAGGATTCAGTCTCCAAGTGATATTCGAAATGCTTCAGGCTCAACAAGCCATTATTGCTCAGTTACAAAATCAACATAGAACTCCAAACGGGGTCGAGTCGGATAGTACTCTCCGTACCGAGCCAGTACCGGAAAGATCCAATGGTAATGAATCGGGGACTGATCCTGCGATAATGAAAATGCTCGAGGAGCTTACCAACAGAATTGAATCAGGAGAGAAGAAAATCGAAGCCATTGATAAAAAAGTGAAAACATACAACTCCCGAGTTTATCAGATACCAGGGGCACCACCAATCTTGAAAGGGATGGATTCGAAGAAGTTTGTACAAAAGCCATTTCCTCTAAGTGCGGCTCTGAAACCCATTCCAAAGAAGTTTCGCATGCCGGACATACCTAAATACAACAGGACCACCGACCCCAACGAACATGTTACCTCTTACACATGCGCCATCAAGGGTAACAATTTGGAAGATGATGAGATCGAATTTGTTTTATTGAAGAAGTTCGGAGAGACCTTGTCGAAGGGAGCAATGATTTGATACCACAACCTACCCCCAAATTCTATTGACTCATTTGTCGTGTTCGCAGATTCTTTCGTAAAGGCACACGACGGGGTCATAAAGGTCGCGACAAGGAAATCATACATTTTCAAGGTAAGACAGAGGAATAATGAAATGTTGAGGGAGTTCGTGTCCCGATTTCAAATGGAACGAATGGAGTTGCCACTGGTCACAGATGATTGGGCCGTTCAAGATTTCACTCAGGGGTTGAATGAACGGAGATCGATAGCATCACGTCAGTTGAAGCAAAATTTGATCGAGTATCCGACTGTAACTTGGGAAGATGTGCAACTCGATATCAATCGAAGATCAGGGTCGAGGATGACCAACTAGGAGCCCCTTCCGGTTCAGTACATCCAAACAGGTCGGCAATTAAAAATCAGAGGGACGTTGATAGGGAGCCAAGGTCGAATAAAGACCGATATCAACCATACACCGCAGATCCATGGAATAATGGTCCAGGACGTAATTCCGCACGGAATGATCGAAGAAGTGATCGAGGACAAAATTCTCGGGGACTTATGAGAAAAAGTAGTTTTGATAAGTATGCCGACCCCACAGAGGCACCCCAATTATTAGAAAATATAATTTTAGCATCGATGCATCAGGCACTGTATCGGCAATCGGAAGGATCAAAGATACTAGATGGCCCAGACCCATACAGACCGATCCTTCCCAAAGAAACCCCAATTTGATGGGCAAGTATCATGGCACGCATGGTCAAAGAAACGAGGATTGCAGGAAAATTAAGGGATGAGGTAGCCCGTCTATTTAACGAGGGTTATCTTAGAGAGTTCCGCAACGATCGAGCCAAGAATCATTTCAGAGAAAGGGACACCAATAGGAAAAATGAACAGGAGGAACCGCAACATGTCATTCATATGATTGCCTGTGGGGTCGACATTCAGCAAGGACCCATATTCAAAACGCACTAAGGTATCAATCACTAGGGAAAAACGAACCCGAGATTATGAGTCAAAAGTCACCTTATCATTCCACGACGAATAAGCGGAAGGAATTTTTCAGCCCCACAACGACGCTCTGGTAATTTCTATCTTATTAAATAACGTTCAAGTTAAACGTGTTTTAGTGGATCTAGGTAGCTCAACAAATATTATACGATCAAGGGTCGTGGAGAATCTCGTCCTACAAGATCAAGTCGTGCCCGCAACTTGGGTCTTAAATGGCTTCAATATGGCTAGTGAAACAACTAAAGGAGAGATAATCCTACAGGTGAACATGGCTGGAACCATTCAAGATACCCAGTTGCACGTAACAGAGGGAGATATGAGGTACAATGCCGTACTCGGAAGGCCTTAGATCCACAACATGAGGGCAGTCCCTTCGACTCTCCACCAAATGATGAAATTCCCGACGTCAGACGGTGTAAAAATAGTGTACGGGGAGCAGCATGTTGCGAAGGAAATGTTTGTGGTCAATGAGGTAACACCGATATCGATGCTATCAACCTCGGAAAGGTCGAGCACCAAAGATAAACAGGAAGCCAAATAGCAATCACTGCCACCAACCTCGACCGAATCGGTGAAGCATGAGATAGAAGAAGAAGAGGAGGATTTTTTGACCCTTCGAACTTTTGTTGTTCCCGAAGAATCCGACGCCATCAAATAAACGATCGAAGAGCTGGAACAGGTTATATTGATCGATAACCTGCCCGAGCAAAAGGTATACCTGGGAACGGGGTTAACCCCCAAACTCAGGAAGAATCTTATTTAATTTCTTATTGATAACATAGACTATTTTGCTTGGTCCCACTTAGACATGACAGGGATCCCACCGGAAATAACAACGCTTCGACTAAGCTTGGACCCTAAGTTCAGACCGGTGAAACAAAAAAATAAGACCCCAGTCCAAGGTAAAGCACACATTCATAAAGGACGAGGTAACTAAAACTCTCAAAATAGGGTCTATTCGGGAGGTAAAATATCCTGAATGGTTAGCCAATGTAGCGTAGTCCCTAAAAAAGGGAACGTACTTAGAATGTGTGTAGATTATAAGGATTTAAACAAGGCATGCCCCAAAGATTCTTTTCCACAACCTAACATTGATCGCATGATCGATGCCACGGCCGGCCATGAGATCCTCACTTTTCTCGATGCCTATTCCGGGTACAATCAAATTCAAATGAACTCAGAAGACCAGGAAAAGACTTCATTCATCACCAAGTATGGGACATATTGTTATAATGTAATGCTCTTCGGGCTAAAAAATGCAGGAGCTACCTATCAATGCCTAGTAAATAAAATGTTCGAAGAACAAATAGGTAAGTTAATGGAAGTGTAAATTGATAACATGCTAGTTAAGTCCCTACACACAAAGGACCATTTGTCACATTTGCAGGAAACATTCGAGATACTAAGGAAATACAACATGAAGCTCAACCCCGAGAAATGTATGTTCGGGGTCGGTTCGGGGAAGTTCCTCGGCTTCACGGTGTTGAATCGGGGGATCGAGATCAACCCCGATAAAATTAAGGCCATCGAAGACATCACTATCGTGGACAGTGTAAAGGCCGTGCAAAGGCTAACTGGACGGATAGCTGCTTTAGGCCTATTCATCTCAATATTGTCGGATCGAAGCCACAAATTTTTCTCTCTACTAAAAAAGAAGAACGATTTTGCCTGGACCCCGAAATGCCAACAGGCGTTGGAGGAATTGAAGTGATACCTATCGAGCCCGCCACTTCTTCACACTCCAAAGGTAGATGAAAAGCTCTACTTATACTTGGCAGTATCGAAAATCGCGGTAAGTGGTGTCCTGGTTCGAGAAGCGAAATATACACAATTCCTTGTTTATTATGTAAGTCGAACCTTAAGAGAAGCAGAAACTAGATATCCACACTTGGAGAAATTGGAACTTGCACTGATAAGCGCCTCTAGAAAGTTAAAACCATACTTTCAATGTCACCCCATATGTGTATTAACCACTTACCCGCTTCGTAATGTTTTGAACAAGCCCGAACTATGGGCCGATTGGCCAAATGGGTCGTCGAACCCAGTGAGTACGATATCGAATATCAACCCTTAAACAACCATCAAGTCTCAAATTTTAGCAGACTTCGTGTCCGGTACCCGAAGTTGAAAAGGAACTCTTATTAAAATTGGGTACATCATCGAGGATGTGGACCCTTTTCACAGACGACACTTCGAATGTGAAGGGGTCCGGCTAGGCATCGTTTTGAAGCTGACCACTAGTAACACTATTAGGAAATCCATCAAACTTCTAAGTTGACTAGCAATGAGGCCAAGTACGAGGCCATGATTGCAGGTCTCGAACTAGCTAAAGGCTTGGGAGCGAAAGTCATTGAAGCCAAGTGTGACTCTTTTCTGATGGTGAACCAAGTAAAAAAAACCTTCGAAGTTCGAGAGGATAGAATGCAAAGGTATTTGGACAAGCTGCAGGTAAATTTGTACCATTTTAAGGAATGGACCTTACAACATGTACCTCAAAAACAAAATAGTGAAGCCGATGCACTTGCAAATTTGGGGTCATCGGTCGAGGAGGACGAGATCAGCTCGGGGACTGTCGTTCAACTCTCGAGATCCATCAACGAGGAAGGTCACACCGAGATAAACTTTACAAGCTTAACCTGGGATTAGAGGAATAAATATATTGAATACTTGAAAAGCGGGAAGCTCCCATCGGAGAATAAAGAGTCGAGGGCTGATGTGTGGCTAGAATTCATGGTTTAACGCATTATGTGCCTTACATTTTATGTGCGTTAATGATAAAAATACTCTTCGTATGTGCATAATGGAGTCTATTTCATGTGTAGGTGAATTGGAGATGGAAGCTGAGCTAAATGGATGCATAAAAGTCAAAAATACGCTCAAGAGTAAAAAAGGAGTGAACCCGGCTATAGCTGGGGATTTGAGCTGTAAAGCCTGGTCATACTAGGCTTTAGCCGGGCGTTTGGGCTATAAAGCCTGGTAGGACCAGGCGTTTGGGGGGCGTTTGGGCCATAAAGTCAGGCCTGGGCAGGCGTTAGCCAGGCGTTTGGCCTGTCCGAGTCCCTGGTCCGGCCCAGTCCGAGTTTTGAAGATTTTAAGTGTTTTCCGGTTTGACTAGAAGTGCCCTACATGTTTAGGGTTTGTCCCAAAAATATAAATAGACCCAAAAACACAACTTTGAAAGGAGGATGCCATTGGAGACAAGAGAAGCCTGTGGAATACTACTCAGCAAAGCAAAACATTGATATTTACATCCTTTATTCATTACTCTGTAATTTATTTATGCAAGTTATTTTGGATTTGATTATTATGAGCATGAGTAGCTAATTTCCTTAATCTAGGGTTTTGGTGGAACCCGTTGGGGGATAAACTTATTGTGATATTAATATAGTTTGGTTGGTTGTTAATCTCTATTTGTTCAATTACGTTCTTGTTGTAGTTAATTGAAAGGATCCTCAATTAGATGTTCATATTTATTATGTATCTACTTGAGAGAGATTGCATATTTAGGTAGTTGTTTGAACAACATCACTCCCGGAGTATAGACGAAAGTCATAACCGAGGGTTTAGAAGTTGGATTAGAAATAACGATACTTCGGGTGCAATCTAAAGTGAACTGTAATGCAATCTAGCTAGCGTAACTTGAGAGAGTGCGTCTAGTAAATTATCATAATTACTTGAGAGAGATTTATGGTAGAAAGAGTGTTCATGATTGATAGAGATAATTAATCAAACTATAAGAAGTATCCAAGAAGGAAGTCCACCGACGGGGGAAACCATAACCTAAGACCTCTATTATAATTGTTTACACCATATTGTTAGTTAATCATTAGTTTATTAATTTTGTCAGTAGAAATAGTAAAACATTACCAATTGATATTCAAAAGTCTTGAGAAAATTGATTAAGTAAAAGTTGTGTATTCTGAAGGCTTGATTGATACGTAAAATTCCCTGTGGGATCGACTCTGGGCGTAATACCCCGGATTATATTTGCAGCGCCCGTTTAGTCTTTCTATAAGACATAGTTGAGCATGATCAAATTTTGGCGCCGTTGCCGGGGAACTTTACGGTGTTATCAATTGGAGTTAGAAGAAATACAAAATTCTGAAATATAGTCAATTTTCTTCAATTGTCATCTATACATTGAAAGTTTAGCGTTTGCTAACGTGGTTGTACATGTGCATACCTAGAAACTCATTGAGAACTGGTGAAGTAATTGAAGCCTTATCAGACCCCGAGAAAGTTTTCAAGGCCTTAAACAGGGCCAACCGGAAAAGCAAACAGCAACTATCAATTGAACAACTTGAACCCGACATGGAAAATCCAAATAACAGGAACATCAATGGGGATGATGTGGTAGACCCAGTCGCTCAAATAGGGGCAGATGCTCCTTTATATGACTGGGCACAACCCACGACAGAGAATTTGGCCACTGCGATACTAGTCCCTCAAATACAGGATGAGTCCTTCCAGATTACAAATAATATGCTGCATTTGTTGCAGAACAAGGGACTATTTTCAGGGTCATACATCGAAGACCCCCAACAGTATTTGAAGAACTTCCTGTCAATTTGCAAAACACAGAGGCAACCAAATGTCACTCAGGAGGCAATAAAACTGTTGTTGTTTCCATTCTTAGTGACTGGAGCTGCCCAGACTTGGCTAAACTCACTCCCCATCAATTCCATTACCACATGGGAGGAGTTAGTTAAGCAGTTCGTGAACAAGTTTCATCCACCCAACAAGACTGCTCAACAAATTGATGAAATCTTGAGCTTCAGACAGAAACCCGTTGAAACATTGCAGGAGACATGGGAACGACTTAAGGGAATGCTGGTTATCTATCCACACCATGGTATTCCGGAGCAGATTTTGGGGCAACATTTTTATATAGGTCTGGCTGATACTGTTAAAGCAAATGTTGATGCTTTAGTTGGTGGAGCATTCTTGAGCAAAACGTGGAGAGAAATTCAGATCTTACTTGATAAAATGGCGCAGAATTCAGGATGGACAACCAGGAATGCACCTATTACTCCTGTAGTTCACTCAGTGCCATTCGATCCATCCAATACTATTGCAGAGAACGTGGCCACTTTGATAACACAGATGAGCATACTAACTAAGAAGGTGGAGGAATCTGGGCAAAAGCAGCAGGTACACATCGTTGATACAACCAATGTGGGATTATGCACATCTTGCATTAGTCAAACATTTGGTAATCAATGGAATGCAGAATGTGATCACCCTCCTTATCCAGAAAACATGAATTATGTGTCAAATTATGGA
>ML397539.1:1211-50839 GCA_005239525.1 Nicotiana knightiana | reverse complement strand
GTCTTTGGTATTCTGGGATATTTTCTCTCAAAGTATGTTTTTTTTTTTAGTGTGCAAGATGTTCCAGATCTGTTCTCCTTTTCTTCTGAAAAAATGACCTCTTTAAGTAGGAAAATAAGTTCTTTTGGACAGATTTTTGGTTCCAAAAGGACTAACTTTGTGTGTCAAAATAGTACATTTTTCACCAAATACTGACACAAAGCAGAGTAGTTGTGTTTCCAGCATGCTTAAACAGTAAAATATCCTACAACCATGTACTTTTAAACTCAACTATTCAACTTTTATCTACACATGACTGAAATTCAAACTTCTACACTCAAACTCCAACCAAATATGAACTAGCATAGTAGAAACAATACTCAAAATGTAATCGAACTAAGTATTTCAGACTAACTATATTAAAATGAGTTCGGCTTGTGCAAACTAAACATAGAACAACAAACTGAATTTTACAAGTCAAAGCTCGAAACGGAAACTAAACTAACATCGTTAAACTATCACGATTAATAACAACTATGTAAACAATTCAACTAATCTTTTTGGTTTTTCATGAAATCAACATAAAGGCTTAACTATCGACCGGCTAGGTCGAAGAACCAAAAATAATTAAGGACTAATACTGGATTGCACATACATAACAACAACATTAATAAAAATTAAACCCTTAAAACTAACACTAATCGCAAAAGCGAAAAATCAAACAGATAATTAAATTAAAAAAAAAAAGTAAGGTTTATACCAATCGAGAAAATTCGACGACGAATCAAGCGACAAGGAGATGCCGTGGACAACGACTCGTGACTGCCCGACATTGAAGCGCACGTTTCCTTTTAGCAGGTGCCAAAAAAAATAAGTTTTGGCGTCATGCTAGAAGGAAACGAGTGCTTTTAAGTCGAGATGAAGCTAGAGTGGAGAAGCACTGATGGTCTTGGGTGGTCGCGGCAGAGGCGGCGGCAGCGGGTGGCGGCGGCGTGGTCGTCGGAAATAGCCGGATTTTCGGGGTGAAATTGACATCAATAGGTAGGTCTTGAAGAGCCCTACCCATTGATGTAAGTATTGTGGGGTGGTGGTGGCCGGAACTTCACGAATTTGAGGAAAATAGTGGCGACTAAGGTTTTTTAGATCTAAAATTTGTGGAGTTTGAAGGATTTGGTTTGGAGATATAGAGAGAGGAGAGGGAGATGATGGAATGGTGAAATTTTGAGGGTGTTTGGACAGCGGCAGGCGGTGGTGCCGCCATGGAGAGAGGCGGCGGCGGCTAGGTCTTGAGGAAGGAAGGAGAGAGTTAGAAGAGAGAAGAAGAAGAAGGGGGATAAGGAAAATAGGGCAAAAATTTGGGGAATTTAGGGGTTTAAATACCTGGGTGGGAGATTGATCTTGAGCCGTTGGATCAAGTAGGAATGGACGGGTAGGATGGAGTCTTGGTTTTACTTGATGAAATGACGTAGTTTAATCATGAAACTACGTCGTTTTGGACCAGGTCTTGGCAGGCCATTTATTGGACCAGGCTGGCCGAATTGGGCTCAAGTTTTGGGCCAATCTGGCTCAATTTTAATTAAAAATACAATAGCCCAAACTCTTAACCCCCTAATTATTTTATTTAGTCCTAAAGCAAAGCATACAAGTAAAAGAAAAAATCTTTTTGGTTTATATAATTTAAAGATACAAAACTAAAATATACAAATATAAGGTAAAAAATATTTTTGGTATTTTTAATGAAGGAATGCAAATAAAAATGCACAAACAATTAAAATCATCCAAATACTAGTATTAAAAGCATGCAAAAATTAGGTATTCACAGGTATAACTTATTCTAAGATTATTATTCTACCCTCTATCAGATATTAGTTATCCCGGTACTATTTTTAATCCTGGGATAACTTATCCCTGAATTAGTAATCAAACAAGGAATAAAACGGTACTAAATTTTTATCTCAGGATTATTTTGCATATCCATCACACCAAACAACCCATTAGTATTATGTATTTGAAAATAAAATTCTGCAAGATAAAAAGCATAAACAAAAAAAGGCAAGAACGCGGACGAAAAACAAAAATCCAAGTTCACTAATTTCACAGTGTGTCCATAAAGAACTTATTAGCTTTAGTAAAAAAAAATTAATTCAAAATTCCATTTATCTCAATTTCCCATTCACACCATTACTCAAAATTCAACAAGTACTTGCCTTTTTTTTGTTTCCCTTGGTAAAACATAATAATTGAAACAAGCGATACTTTATCCTAATTATTTTACTCGACTGTGCAAAAAATACATAAAAGCGTTCTCCAATCCTGTGATAAGTAACTTTATTTACTTGATCATTTAGGTAAATCGATTGTTACACAATTAGCCTATCGGATTTACGGTTTACTTTTTTTAGTCAGTATACATAAATTATGCAATATTATACATATTTATACACATATTATATATAAAATTTATATCTATTATATATTCATCGGTTATTTTTAATTTAAACAATTAGACAAATAACTATTTGGATTAAATTATCGTCCCATTTTTGGTTACATTTGTGGTTGGCACAGCACCAAACGCACTGCTCCACTAGAAATTGACTTCTAACAGCTGGAATGAAGGCTAGTAGAAATGATTAAAGCTACATATAAAGTGAGACAAGCCCTTTAAATGAGTTACAATTGCTTTCTTGATTCATCAAATAAAAGAAATATAGTAGTAGAATAGTAGCTTTCTTATCATTATCATCATAACATTATGGTCTATGGGTCCAAAATCTCCTCTGTTTTAATTCTATACCATGTTACTTCAATTTTCCTGGACTTTAAAGCTAAGCAAGCTCCTATTTTCCAACTAGAGTATCTAGTCTTGTTATAAGAATTATTTTACCCTGCCAGTAAATAAAAATTAAACTCACGCTGTACTAAATTTTTCAAAGTGAACGATACGCACCGCCTATAATAGGTAACTAAACCTCTCTATCTATACAATGTAGGGGTAATGTCAGTGTATATACTGATGGCGGAGCCAGAAATTTCCGCAAGGATGTTCAAACTTGAAAGAACCTCGAAAAAGGGTGTTCAATATATATTTATCTATATACACGGTGTAATTTTTTGGCGTGATCAATTGACCACCCTTGCAGTCCCTGATGCATACTACTCTCCCTATACCTCACTTGTGAGATTACGCTGGGTTTATTATTGTTGTTTGTTGTTGTATATTCAAGTTTCTTTGCTTCAAAGCTAAGCTCAAATTAATAAAGTTAATCCCCTCATGATTCATTTAGGACTAGTGCCCAAGCATGATAAAGAACTCAAATAATTCTTCATGAACAAGCATTATATCAAATTAACAAAAACTCGATGGCAAAGTGAGTACCAAAAGATCTATCCCTCCTTTAATTCCTTTCATCCAACCATTTTCATCACTCCCCCAATTCACTATCATGTTTCCTTTCTTCTTCTTTCTCCTTTTCCTCTCATCTTTCCCATTTACAATAGTCTTTTCCTCCCATTGTACAACTTCAACATCAACAAAAACATTTGAAAAATGTATGCCACTCCCTTCTCAAGATGCCTCAATTTCTTGGACTTTTCATCCCCATAATACCACTCTTGATATTGTCTTTTTTGGTTCTTTTATTTCTCCTTCTGGTTGGGTTGGTTTTGGTATTAATCCAACTTCTCCTGAAATGACTGGAACTCGTGCATTAATTGCTTTTCCTGATCCAAATTCTGGCCAACTTGTTCTTTTACCTTACATAATTGATCCATCAGTCAAATTGCAAAAAAATCCACTTCTTTCACGTCCTTTAGATATTCATCTCCTTACTTCTTCATCTACTTTATATGGTGGCAAAATGGCTACTATACATAATGGTGCTACTATTCAAATTTATGCCACGTTAAAACTTGTTACAAACAACACCAAAAACATACATTTTGTTTGGAACCGTGGACTTTATGTCCAAGGCTATTCACCTACAATTCATCCTACAACAATCAATGACCTTTCTTCAATAGCCACAATTGATGTCCTTTCTGGTTCAGAAGCAAAATATCAAAACAATTTCATGACACTAAAAATTGTTCATGGGGCTATAAATGCAATTTCTTGGGGAATCATTCTTCCTATAGGCGCGGTGACAGCGCGTTACCTAAGGCACGTAGAATCATTAGGACCTGCATGGTTTTATGCCCATGCAGGGATACAATTATCAGGAATTTTACTTGGAATTGTTGGATTTGGATTTGGAATTCGATTAGGGCAACTTTCACCTGGGAGAGTTTATGGACTACATCGAAAACTTGGGATCGCCACGTTTAGTTTGGGCATGTTACAAACATTGGCATTGTTTTTTAGGCCTAAGACGACAAATAAATTTAGAAGATATTGGAAATCTTATCACCATTTTGTTGGTTATGCTTGTGTGGTTTTAGGTGTTGTGAATGTTTTTCAAGGATTTGAAATAATGGGAGAAGGAAAGTCTTATACTAAATTGGCTTATTGTTTGTGTTTGTCAACATTGATTGGTATTTCTGTGGCTTTAGAAGTGAATTCTTGGGTTGTTTTTTGTAGAAAAGCAAAGGAAGAGAAGTTGAGAAGAGAAGGATTAATTGGAAGTTCTGGGAAATTTAGTGGATCAAGTCATGGTTGATTCATTCAATTATGGAAAATTTATATTATAAATTCTCATTATTTGTTTTGATAGTTCAAAATATTTGAACTGAGATTTTGGATGTTCTAGTCTAATTTTCATACAATGATCAATTGCTTTTATTGTATTCTAAAAATTGATTTTGCAACCCACAACAAAGACTTCCTTTTCCAAATTGCTCTAACAGTGACTACTAGCTAGTCAAGCTTCATTCCTTACTAGTTACACTTTTAACCTTGAAGTTCTTAATAACCACCCCAAAAAGTATTATATTTTTGCAATTTTTTGTTTCGCAAGTTACACATTTGTCCGGTTGATCAAATTTAATTATATTCGCTAACCAAATATATTTTTATAAAATATATAAAAAAACATATATATTATATGTAGATTGTACATTAGAATTTAAAATATATTCATTTTGCCGTCTAGCATATTTGGGAGCGGCTATACAGTATAATTTTCCTCTTTCTTCTCTATCTCTTTTGGTGGGTCCCTTTCGTTTGGGCTTGAAGTCTGCATGGGAAGCCCAAACAAACTTAACTACCATAGACCCATTAGCCTGGACCAAAGCCTAGACAGCCATGTTGTAGGCTCAATTAGCTGTTGAGGACTATAGGTCTATATCCCTCAAAAGTCTTGAGCGGAAATGGCGTGGGATAGCCACTTTTTAACATAGTATTTAATTTTTGTTCAATATTTTTAATGCTAAGCAAAAATAGCCACTATTTTATTAAAATTAATATGAAAAGACGTTTTTTACCCTTCTCTTCATGGGTGTTGTGTAAATATTAAGGACATGGTGTCCTTAATATTTACACGGCACACATGAAGTTAAGGACGCTATGTCCTTAATATTTACACTGCTCATATGAAGTTAAGGATATGATGTCCTAAAGTTTAACAAAGGAAGGTGCAAATACATGACACTTTGTCCTTAATATTTACACATCATTCATGAAGTTAAGGACATTGTGTCCTTAATATTTACCGATACTCATAAAGTTAAGGGCACTGTGTCCTTAACATTTACATTGCACACTTGAAGTTAAGGACACCATGTTCTTGATATTTACAGGTGTTTGACGATACTCATTTCTTAATTCCCCATTCGTTTGATGCAAAAAGAATGTTAGTGTTCGTTTTGTGGTAGGGCATGCCCATGTAGGTCTACATACTCATTGATGGAAAGAAATTCTGAAACCCAGTAAGAAGAAAAGAAGAAAACAAAGTGTGGTGTAGTTAGCAGGGGCAATAACTGTCAAATAGGCACAGAAAATTGATAGAAGAAACCAAAGTGTGGTGTATGAATCTATATAGAAGCAACACATGTTTGTTTATGTGCTCATATGAGTGTCCAAGAAGTTCTAACCACTAAACGAATTATAAGATCACCAGTGTAGTACTGTATTCTGGTTTATCGATAACCACAAGAGTATTTTTGTCCGGACGGGTAAAAAATTATTAAGCACTGACTAAAAAGTAAATACAGTTTAAACAATGGCTAAAGAGTAAAGACATCTCTAAATAGTGGATAATTGTGCACTTCCCCCAAGTCTTGACTTGTTTGTTTAAAGAATGTATGGGGCTGATCTACCGTGTTGGTTATCCACGTGAATTCAATAATTATTGCTCAAACTCTATATATATTATGAAATTCACTATATGCCGTTTCATTATCTTCCAAAAAGAGAAAAGAAAAATTCCAAAACCAACTCCATTTTTCCTATCATATTTTCCCGTTAAATGTGAAACTAAAAACACAAAAACTCTCTAACACGGTCTTCTTACCAGGTCAGGCTAAAATCTTAAAGACATATACATTACAGATATGTGGACTACAATAAATTTAAAGAAGAAAAAATAAAAAGATCGTTGAAACTTCTAATCAATGTCACAAAGATACAAAAAGAAAATTATGGTATTTGTCAAGAATGGGATTCGAACCCATGCCCTTTCGGACCAGTACCTGAAACTGGCGCCTTAGACCAACTCGGCCATCTTGACAATTTTGATTGCTCCTATCAAAAGAGATATTTTATCTTATCATTATTTACCACATGACAAACTTTTCACTGTTATCTACAAATTTTTTTCTGTGGTAATGCTTATAGTATTTCGAAGCTCAGAAGTTATGGGCTTGAAATGAAATCAGAGTGGATAAGAGGTTTACTGTATTTGGTTTTTATTTATATGAAATTTAGGATTTATTGTGGAAAAGTTTACAATCCGATCTCTTCAATTGGCATCATATTGTAATATGATATGCTTCGAAAAGTAATAGGATCTACAATTTCGTTCATATGATTACACTGTTGAGTAGTGGTTTTATTACCACATAAAATGGATACCAAATCCTATTACTGCAATTCACATTCTTGACCAAATCAATAATTTCACACATACTTTGACTAAGAAACATACAATCAAAAGTTAAATATGACAAGTAAAAGGGATCGGAGAAAGTATTGATTTAATTAAGATTTGCTCGGACTATCTTAAGTCAAACAAGTATACTTCGTCCGTCCATGATTGACTAAGCACATCCCTTAATAAATAATTAATAAAATAATAAATTTACTATATCGTCTTTAATTATTACTATTGAAAAACTAATTTTGACTATTATAAATTTCAAAATATTGGGAAATGATAAAGGTAAGGTAAATATAATATGATAAGTTATTTCTGGGTTTTCAAACCGGACAAGTAAAAATAAATAGTTTTTTTATAGCAGTGGACAAATAAACATGAACGAACGGACGGAGTATTTAATTTGCACATTAGAGCTCATAGATATAACCTCTAACAGGTAACTAAATAAAAGAGAAGTAATTTGCAAATGACGTTGTTATTTTCGCACACATTTGAATTAGTAGTCAACAGTCAGGTCAAAGTAAGGTAACAGTTGAAAATTTTCATTACAATAATAGAGGTCCATTATTATTTTGACAAAAAAAGGAATAAGGTCCATTATTGAAATCTACATTCTATTTCTAGTACATACTAACATTATTGCAAAAGCAGTATAAAAGTAACAGCTCCAAGTACTAATAATTATTAGAAAGAAAAAAAATAAAAATAAAAAGTACTAATAATTAATCAAAACCTATGACTCAAGAACTGGATTCTCTCTACAGTTTCAGTTCAGAAGTCAGACAGTTCTATGAATTTTATTAGCCATCACTCTCCACCTAAATTATAGGTAGCAGCAGCAGCCACAAGGCTCCACACAAAACTCAAAGATTGACTTCTGTGCAGAAGAAAACACAAAAAAGCAAGAAAAAAGAAAAAAAAAGTATTTTTGTCTTCATACTCCTTGAGGAGTGTACTAAATCAGAAAAATACCTAATACCCTTTTCTCTCTCTGTCCTCACATTTTTCTGTAAGCTTCAAGATACTTGTGAATTATTGATACCTTTTTCTTGAATTTTTGCTTTGAATTCTTGAATTTGGTGTCCACTATAAAGTTGGCTGCTTTCTTGGATATGCTGTCTTTGGTTTTTTGAGGGGCTCTAGAGAAAGTTTAGAAACAGTCCCCCAATATTTAATTCTTGATTTGGTCTGCTAGTTGTGCTACAATTGTTGCACAAAATCAGTCCCTTTTTTTGACTTAAGCAGTGAATCTGAAGTTGGAAGTTGGGACAAAGTTCAGCTCTGGCTCTCTTATAGGTAAGTGCTAACCAATTCTCCCAATTTCCAAATTCAGCTTATGGTATAAGGGGAGGTGAATTTTTTGTAAGGTTTGTGTTTCTGTTTTTTGTACGTCTTGAAATTCTGTTTTTCATCTGGGGTTTTAGGAAACAGTTTGTTTTTGTACCTTTGAATAGTTTCTGTTGCTTTCACTTTGGAATACTTGTGCTCAATTTCAATTCAAGCAGTTTACCTTGATTTTGTGAGGTCAAAAAAGTGAACTTTTTGTATAATGGAACCTAAAAATGTAGTTAGTATGGCAAAATCTCCTGTTATTTATGAACCTTTGAAACCAAAATCTGATTATATTGGGGTTCTTGATGTTTATGTCCATCAAGCTAGAGACATTCATAACATATGCATATATCATAAACAAGATGTGTATGCCAAGATTTACTTAATTAGTGATCCAGAAGAAACAGTTTCGACCGATACTATCAATGGTGGGGGAAAGAATCCAGTTTTTAATCAGAGTCTTCGACTCAATGTTAAGAGTGTTGAAACATCAGTGAGATGTGAGATTTGGATGATGAGTAGGGTTAAGAATTATTTGCAAGATCAGTTGTTGGGATTTACCTTAGTTCCTCTTTGTGATGTTCTTGCTGAGAATGGAAAGCTAGAGCAAGAATTCTCCTTGTCGTCGAGTGATCTCTTTCATTCGCCATCTGGTTTTGTGCAATTGACAGTAACATATACCGGTGCAACCCCAGAAGTCTTAGAGATCCCCACACCTGGCCATTCTTTGGCTGCAGCAAATGACTGTGACAAAGGTCGTGGAGTCGCTGACAGTATTCCTTGTGAATTGGTTAACATTGAATTCCCGGATCCCAAAATTGTGAATGAAAATGAAAGAATGGTTACTGAGTACTACTCAATTCCCTGCACTGAATTGGATAGTCAAAGCTCTGAGCATATCGACTCCAGAGAAAGTGGTGAACACATCTCTTCCGAGAACATTGAGCATACACCAGAAAGCACGGTTGTTGAAGGTCAAGTTGCCACTGAAATCAAGAAGTTAGAGAGATCAAACTCAATCCCAATAAACTCATCATCTGTTTGTGACACCAAACAAACATCAAACTCTCCAAGCGAGGATTCTGTGTTGCCTCTGAAGGATGGTAGTAAGGGCAGTGCCAAAGAGGGCGATAGCACCACGCCTGCTGTTGCTGCTAGCACGTTCGCACCGCCAGTTGTCAACGTGAGCATTGTACCAGAGCAAAAGGTTGTGCAGCAAGAGATAGTCGATATGTATATGAAAAGCATGCAGCAATTCACAGAAGCTCTAGCAAAGATGAAACTTCCTCTGGACATGGAAAGTGGATCAGCCGTCCAAAATGGAAATGACAACACAGAGAGCTCCGGTTCAAGTGAGAAACCACGAGCGCGTCCAAGCGGCCAAAGCCCAAGAGTGTTTTATGGTAGCAGGGCCTTCTTCTGAACTGTAGTTCCATTTGAAAAGGTTCACAAAAAGAAGTTGCTTGTATTTTTAATCTGCCCTGAATTTACTAGCTTGTAGTTGAGCATGGAGTGAAATATTTCCAGTTTAATTAGGATAATCAGGAAGAGGTTCTCCTTGAACTTCTCTCTTTTCTGTATTATGAATTGTGTTACTAAATGTGACCCTTTCCTTGGTCCTTGTCAATTAACAATCCACTGTCTTTACATCTTCCATTTTCTAACACTGATCTCAAGAACTTATGAATCTTTCATTTCCTAACACTTGGTTCAAGACTTGGTGATAACACTGACATTGTGCATGTTTTTATGTTGTACGACTAAAAAGGTAGAATTTCGTTACCTGCTTAAAGTGTCCATGTTTTGTTTAATCTTATCGTGTTTGAAGTTCCAACTTTTTGCATTTTCACTCTCTTAATTCAAGAAGGAGAACTTTGCAGCAACAGTAAAGTTATCTCCGTGTGACTTATAGGTCAAGGATTCGAGTGGTGGAATCAACAACTGATGTTTGTATTAGGGTAGACTGTTTACATCACACCTTTTGGGGTGCAGCCTTCATCTTGTCGAAATCTGGACTTTGAGCGAACCATATATATACATGGATTTAAGGTTCGTGCCCATGACAAACTTGAAACTGAAGTGCTCGAAATGGATCTTGATTTCAATTTAATGTTATTATTATGTTTCAAAAGTGTGAAAAAGGGAATGAAAATATCACATGAAATTAAAAAAAAAAAAACTTTTAAAGTAGTAATACACATTAGTTTGGCATTCTCTAAATTTCTTAGGACTTTTTTTCATTCAAAGAAAGAAGTAGCATTTTTTGGTTCATTTGTAGCAGAATGATATATAGTGTACATCATCAATATGTGCAAGATTCTCAATTCAAATGATAATAAGTTAAATGAGCATCAAAGTATATCTTATAGTAATTTATTCATTCGGGGGACCCTAGATGGGTATCCCTAAAATGTATCACACTAAATCAACAACCTCCCTTACATTCAAATTGAGAAAGGAAAAATCCCATTTAAGGGAAAACTACAAAGCAAACAAATTACCAGACAAGAATCTGCAACTTTGCAGCAACATTACTGGAAAAAATAAACATTAAATCTAAACATTTTACGCAAAACTTTCTGTCTATTTTTGTTGTGTATGTATCGCTGCCTCACCAGAGATGCATGATACATTTCTGACTATACGCCGCAATCTGATTTTACATCTCACTCAAGGGAAGAAGAAAGGGAATTCCTAAAGACATAAACTCAACAAAAAAAAAAAAAAAAAACCTTTAGCACAAAATCTTGTAAACTTCTATCTCTAGATCTTCAAAACAGGCACTCCAGTTAGCCCTACAAAAGGATATCCAATTCTTTAACCTCTCTCAACTTCATATAATTATAGAAGTATGCAAAATTCATGATTCAGATTCTACACCAAATTTTTCACCTAATGTAACTCCCTTGTTTGGCAATATTCTCCTAGCCACCAATCCCTGCATCAATACAAAATCAGCGTGTTAAGAATAGCATGATTTGACATCATAAGCAACAAATAAGTGAAAGTATAAACAAGAAAGAAGAGGGGGAGCTACATATGCAACAAGCGGGAAGAGGGTACTAACGAAATCTTTTAGATCAGACAGTATAAGGCACCAAGTAGAAAAGTAATAACCAAAAATTGAGAAAGTAACTACCATTTTTCTACTTTGAAAAGCCTTTGCACGGATAATTTCATTCCGAGAAAAATAGCAAGAAAGAACTAGCATCTAAATAATGTAGAAAAACAAACAATGTTAAGCAAAAAGAACTTCTATTTGCTCCAGTAACTATCAACAAGGTTAACAATATTCAAGTCAAATCTTTGATTCTTTTCTCTTTTTTTGGTTTCCCACTCGGTGTCTGGTAAACGCATTAAGGACCCGACTAAATATGGGTTCGCACCGGGAAGCCCCACATTGGGGGTAAAGCGCTCCCTAACAAAGGCAACTTTATTTTGTTTCTTCTAAATTGTTTTGTATTAACAGTTCCCTAGATCTTTAAAAAAAAAGTGATAGTTTGCAAATGTAGAATGTCCAATGATCTCGCAGCCATGTATCATGAAGCATTATTGCTTCCGGACAGTATCTTTATTCTCTTTCTCTCGAACATGGTATATAGTTTGAGAAAAGAAAACATGACGCAAGTACTAGTTTTTTCTAGTCGGATGAGTGTGCAACAAACAAAAAGCAGTTTTGGAGTCACAGAAAATAGAGCCCTCTTACGTCCATTGCCCGGTCAATACAGGCTTCAGGTTAGGGTCCCCCACCCCACCCCCAACCCCCAACCCCAAAAACACACACCAAATACTTATTTGGGAATGCCTCGATGCAAGCTATAAAATAACAGAAGGATGGGAAGTATTTGAGAAAGTGGAAAAAATCTTTCAAACTGGAAAAGGAAATATGCATCCTTAGATGGCAGACACTAACAGTGTTCTAGACTCCCCACCCACATATGTGATGTCCCTGCTGCCATTCCAGCAACAATGGAAAAGGGATGGACAGATTAGGAGAACATATCTCTCCAGTTAATCTGACGATATTCTGTCACATTAAACAAGATGGAAGGAATCAGGGTCAAAATTCTGAGGGCTCACAATAAAAACATGTTATTCAACTTGTTTTTGGGATACAGCATAGAAGAAGAGATGCTTCTGGAGCGATTCAAGCAAAGGTTAGCTCTCAGAACCATTGTGCTTGATGTGACTGGCATTGCCTCTTATGGGGTTGGAATATGGAAGTTTATTAGATATCTATGAGGATATAAATTCGCTGAAAAGACTCGCTTCAGAGTAGGAAATAGAAAAAGAATTCCCTGATTTATTCACGTTTGGCGCAAACATGGAGACAACTGTAGCTCATCGATTTACTGCAAATGGCTGGGAAATCTGTTTAGGAAACTTTTTAGACTGGGAAATAGACAGCATACTGGTATGGTCTGAGCAGAAGGATAGAATTCTCTCAGTCAAGTCATGTTATAAGTCCCTCACTACCTCTCCAAGTACCGAACAGAATCGTGGAAGATGATCAGGAAACTAAAGCCCCAACTAAGGTTCCTTGCTTGTTTCATCTTGGTGGTTGCTCGTGATGCCTTTTGAAACAAGAATTTGCAGAGAAGAAAGAGCGCACTTTGCATCAAATGCTACCTGAGTTAAAGGAGCTCTGACGGTGTATTTCTCAAAAAGGTGAATTGATTGATGGAAGACCGCTATTCGAAATCTAAGTGAAACACCTGATCATCTATTTTTGCATCGCCTATCATCTCACAGTTTTAAAGGTAATTTTACAGCGAAATCTAACTGAAACACCTGATCATCTATTTTTGCATCGCCTATCATCTCACAGTTTTAAAGGTAATTTTACAGCGAAATCTAAGTGAAACACCTGATCATCTATTTTTGCATCGCCTATCATCTCACAGTTTTAAAGGTAATTTTACAGCGAAGGTATTATAGAAGGATGAGGAGTAGGCCCATGTCACGAGCTTAAATATTGGCCAGTGCACCAAGCCCTAGTATTTAAGTGGAGAAGTGTAGAGTAAGGAGCCCATTCAAAGCTAGAAACAGTGGATTTCTCAGTTATAAAAGAAATCAATATAAAATAAAGGTTTTTCTAAACATCTTCAGAATGTGAAAGAAGATATGGATCACTGTACTGCCGTTGTTTTGTGGGTTACGTGAAAAGAGAGAAGTCAAGTGTTTAGTTAGTTAGGTGTTACAACCTCAGGAATATATATGAAAGCAGTCATGTTGATAGAATTCCTAACATCACTACAGGAGGGACTATATACTTTTTATCCTAATAAAATCTTTTCCTCTAGTATAAAAGAAAACTTGGTAGGGAAGGCACAAACAAATATTCTTTCAAGTTGTTCTCATATCCATATATTCACAAGTCATTATTTATTCATGAAGATGTCCACAAATAAGTAGTCCCTCCGTCCCATTCGATGTGATGTTGTTTGACTGGGCTCGGAATTTAAGAATGGAAGATAGACTTTTGAAACATGTGATCTAAAAAAAGTCATAGATATTTGTGTGTTTATAAATCATCTAACTAAGGGTAAAATGAGAAGTTTAAAGTTAAATTATTTCTAAATATAGAAAATTTCCGTTCGACTAAAAAGGTAGGTGCATCACACAAATCGGGATAGAGGGAGTAGTATTATTGGTCAAGAGACAAAAGCACCACCTTTGTAGTATCAGACAACACCACATGAGGAAACTGACTACTGTGAGGAAGAGAAGAAATCTATTGGATTTTTCATTTTGACAAGTTTAGGAGACAAGATATTAAATAAGAGTTTATGTCAGAGTAGTCAAAAGTGAAGATCTCAATAAAGCGCCAATCTATGTTAGAGCTTTAAGTGTAAAGCGTAATTGAAGAGCGGGCTTTAGCGAAGAAAGCACGAACGAAGATTAAATAAAATAGAAATGTAATGCAAGAAAACGTAACTATAACACAAACAATAACTATTTGGGCAAATATATGTGTAAGTTAGCTACATATATGTAATTTATATGTAGTTTAGCTACATATATATTGTTGCTCCCTTAAAGACAAAACCCATCAGGGAAGGTGCACACGCCTTAACACCTTTACGCCTACATTAGAGTGCCACTGACGCGAGGCAAAGCGCACACACTGGGCTTCACCGAGCTTCAGGGCTTACTCGTGCTTTAAGCGAGACTTTAAATTCTATGAACATTTACATAATTAGGTCACTTAAAAGGTAAGTACATGTAAATCTCTATGATAAGCATTAACTGTCATCAGGTAAAGATGTGAACTAACCCGCTATAACATGTTAAACTACTATCTGTAAAAAATCTTCACACTATATAACTTAAATCAACTAAATGCTTCTAGCTTCAAAAAAAGATGATCACGACAATTCAAAAACAATTGCTTCTAGCTTTCACTGAGCAATTAGGCTTCATAAAAACTAACTGTTCATCAACTTATAGAAAAGATGATCACAACAAAGAGGTCAAAGATGGAGGTAAACCAGAAAGACTGTGATGTTGAGCGAGAGAAATGAAGGTATATTTGTCAACCTAAAATCTTTTGCAATTGCAAATGGTAATGCATCACAAGCTTTATCCACGATTATCACTTCACCACAAAGCATCACAAATTTTAGAACATCAAAGTATCACCGATGTTACTAGTTTTAGCTCAGTAAATTCGGAAATAGTATGTGTCAGTAATTTGAGTATATATAATTGATTTGGCAGCTTTTTTTCCTCTATTATTTGCAACTTCTAGGATCAGAAGATTATGTAAAAAAAATCATATAAAATATATTGACATCATAAAATCATAACTTAAAAGCGAAGACAAAAAGGTTTCTAACAGAACATAAGCTAAATCAATAGTAGAGGTCTATGACATAAATGAAGTACATGGGCATTTAAAATTGCGCAAGAAATTATCATTATGGAAGAACTGCTTCTAATATTTTGAGCAGACCACAACTTGAAAAGGTTGGTGCTCAATCAGTGATAATGCTCAATCTACCTGAACATAAAAGTGTTGTCACTGGCTTTGGTCCAATCACCAATGGGCCTCAGAAAGCCTTTCAAGAAACATCTCCCACACTTGAGATTTAACCTTCACTTAGGAGAAAATGGTGCCCAATTTTTGCTTCTGTGGAGCTAAGAAAGTAATCTTTGACTATTATTTTTAAATGTATTCTTTTGTCATTTTGACATGGAAAACATCACAATTTATAGTACTTCCACTAACATCCAAAAAAAGTGCATTTTCATTTGGAAAAATGAATTAACCTATGTCCGAGAACCATAATGTGAAGAACTGCAAAAAAACTTTGTGGCAGCAGAACTCAAAAATAGCTTCCAGACGAGCTTGTCAAACTTATTCATTTCACCACAATGTGTCAATGCTACAAACCTTACACTAATTACAAGAACTAGTAGTTCTATAGGATCTAACATTTAGACGGAACTTACAAGATTGGAAAATGGGTGCATCCAAAGCCTAGTGGAACTACTTCACAAGCAGAGCGTATCTCACAGTTACGAGATGGGGCACAAGGAGAGATGGGATGTTATCAATTAAAGCTTACAACCAGAAACTGTTGGTGAAGGAGGAATTAGCTTTATCACATTCATCAGTATGGATATCCAAGACGCCTAAAACAAAGTGTTTCTAAGTGGTTAGCAACTAGGGAAACCATCTTGATAGCCGATAACCGGAGAAACAGGTGGATTACACATGTTAGGTGGTGTTTTATGTGATGATCGGAAGAAGATGTATTTCACCTCTTCTTGCATTGTCATGTGGACACGACTTTGTGGTGGAAGATCTCGAATTGGTTCGGAGTACAATGGGTGACGTCAAGCACAGTAAGTAAAGGGAGCATTGTATAGTTGGCTTTCAGGAAAAGGAAGAGAAGGCCCAAGGAATGGGATGTTGCCCCTCTAGAGGAATAGGAAAGTGTTCGAAGGGGACGAACAATGTAAAGACCTGCGGATAGCCTAGTATTTTCAGTTTCTGTTTTGTGCACCCACGAGGATAGAGGCATATCTTTTGTTCTATCTTTCTCTCTTTTTCATCTTTTAAAGCCGCCTTGAAAGAAGCAATTGCTTCTCACTCAAGATTGTTTTGCGCCTAAAGTTCAAATGGTAAGCTCCTTCAAAGTCAAATCACTCGCGTTATATTACTTTGTCACTTTAAGCAGTGAAGCAAACGCTTTTAGTAATACCTGGATAGATTTTAAAATTACAAAGAAATAAGCAACCGAACTAAAGCTAAAATAAACCAGAAATAGCCAACTTGTAGCTCCTTTTATGCTTCCTTCTATCAATTGTCCAACTAATTCTCAGAGTTCTTTTCTTGCTTTAATTGACCATAACTTGAAAACGAAATAAGACTCACTTTCCTTTAGGTAAATGGAATTATGCAAATCGACTTGCAATGTTGCTTCTACTTCATATGCAGGTTTCAAAATGAGTAAACAAAAAATCTGAAGAACAAGCATGCTCTAGATAAAGAACTTGATGCAGAGGTAAAATAGCTAGATATCACATCTTATGTGCAAGTATGTAAGATGCTTCTCTACAAAGAGAATCCCTATAATGACTTCCCCAGTTAGTTTCGAAAAGAAAAACCTTGATAACAAACTCAAGTAGAACAGAAAAGATAGCAAGTAAAGGGGGGGGGGGGGGGGACATTAAATCACCTGCTCCTAATGGCAAATTATTGTATCAACAAAATAAAGTTAACAACACCGACCACCAACATCCGGATCGATGTTCATTAGAAAATTAAAGGAATATTGAGCAAGGTGAAGCAACTACTAGCCACAAAAGGTTATTGAGAAGCTTACCTCTGTTTGTCTGTCTTTTACCAACACCATAACCGCCAACATAACTAGCTGAACTTTTAGGTGGCATATCTGAGGGTGCAGTACCTAGTCCATAACCAATTGAACCAGATCCATCTCGCTCAGAATTTGCAGAGCGCCAAGCGGAATCACTATATCCCAAACCACCACTGTAAAGATCAGCAAGAGCCCCATCATAGCTACCATTAGATGCAGGATATGATGATGCAGGAGCCCCGCTTGTTGTAACATTTCTTCCATAGCCTCCAGCCAAACCATATAAACTATCATCACCCCCATAACCAATATTACCACTTTGGTTAGAAACATTTCCTCCACCTTGGGATGAAATTGAAGATGATCCCCAAACTCCAGTGTTGCTAAAATTTCCAGACCCCATGTTCCCACTCCCAGATACCGCAAAGTTGCTAGAGCTTGTGGAATTAGTTCCATACCCCAGCCCCCCATTTCCCCACAAATTCCGAGTTGCTGAGCTGAAGAATGAGCTATTTCCTCCATTTCCTCCCTCAAAACCAATAGGACCACCAAATCTGTTCGAACTATTAACGTAATAAGGGCTCAGTCCTCGCCCGTAGCTCAAGCTGCTGTTGAAGTTTGCATTTCCCCCATATCCTGGGCTTAACCCTGGTTCAAAGTTAAGACCCATTCCATAACCAGAACCAAATGGAGCAAAACCACTCCTACCTCCAGCAGCAATGGGGCTAAATCTACCGTCCATTCTGACTCCATATCCTCCAACTGTATTCGGAGAGTATCCTTGTGTGTAACCATTAAGGAAGTTATTGATCCTGCTTAATGGAAAGTTATTGTAGCCACCAAGTCTTGGACCTGGCGATAACTCTTTGGGGACAGCACGCTTGACCTCGACCATTTTACCATTCAGCTCATGGAAGGTCTTAAGCAATACTTTATCCACTGCATCCTCTGAATCATAAGTTATGAACCCAAAGCCTCTTGGTCTCTGAGTGTTATGGTCGTACATAACCACTACATCTGTGATTGTTCCGAATTGCTCAAAGTAGGTCTTGAAGTCACTCTCAGTTACAGTGGATGCTAAACCTCCAACAAAGATTTTTCTTGTACGTCCTGGACCAGGAGAACCCTGAATGCTAGTACTGCTTCTACTTATTGTGCTCTGGTCATCCCTCGGAACAGCTTTCTTCGCTTCAACCTGAAAAATAAGTGGACCATGATAAATTGCAGTAGAAAGAAGTAATTAGACTGTAAACTTATTCCAGTCTAAGTTCAAATCAAAGTAGAGGGTACCAAAGTT
Source organism: Nicotiana knightiana (assembly GCA_005239525.1). Lineage (NCBI taxonomy): Eukaryota > Viridiplantae > Streptophyta > Magnoliopsida > Solanales > Solanaceae > Nicotiana > Nicotiana knightiana. The sequence goes on along the minus strand of ML397539.1, from coordinate 32,369 downwards.
GATTGCATATGTGATATGCCATAAAATGGGTACAATGTGCCAGTTTTAGTGCAAGGTATAATGACATGGGTACCAAGAAGGCTTAGAAATATACAATGCTAAATGTTTAAATCTCCGTTACAATGTCAGAGTTCCCTTAATTTAGGTGTCATACAATGCTAAATACCATGGGAACTAAGAAGGCCTAAATGCCTAAATCTCCATTACAATGTCAGACTTCCTTGATTTTAGGCGCCAGACAACGTTAAATGCCATCGGTACCAAGAAGGCTTAGATATACAATGGTAGATGCCTAAATCTCCATTGCAATGACATACTTCCCTTGATTTTAGGCGTCATACAAAAGTATATTCTTATCAGAAAGTTCAAACGACAACATTACGCTCCTTGTTGAATAAATCGAAAAGAACTAACAGTAAAGCCAAATTTGCAAAACTAGGAAAATTTACCATCCTGCCATCAATGTTGTGTTTCTCCTTGATAACCCGGTCAGCAACAGCAGGATCAGCAAAGACAATAAAACCAAAACCACGGGCACGACCAGTAGTCCTATCCTTCATAATTACAGCCTCTAAAACCTCCCCATAAGTACTGAAATACTCCTTCAGGCGCTCTTCATTCGTGTCCCATGAAATTCCACCAATGAATAATTTGCCAAGATCAGATTGCATTGTCCTAATAAAACCAGAAATCAAATTCCTGAAAAAACTCAATCTCCAAATCACAATCATCATTCTACAATATTCCAATTAAAGCTTAAAAAAACTTCCATTCTCTCATATTAATACACACATCAAGATTCACTTTTTCAATTCCCATTTGATTAGATGAAATGCAGATTGATAAAACTAATAAAGCTCACACCTTTACAATGAATAAAGTACTTTGACAACCTTAAACCAATCGGACATTATCAGATTCAATAAATAAAAATCGGATCTTTAGACGATCAATCAAAATTTAGAATCAAAACACAACAACCCAACAAATGAAAATGGTTGGTTTCATTTAATCAAAGCAACAGCAATATAATAGTAAGGAGAAAAAATGAATACCCAAATCAAGAATCAGACGACCCAGATGAGAAAACAGTAAGATCTAAGAGATGAGAAGGGGGAAAGTAGGGCGTTGTTCTATAATTTTTTTTGCCCCTTCAACTTTGTGTCCCCCACTCTTTTCTCTTCTCTTTCCAATCTTTCCAATCAATATATGTAGTACTAAAAATTTTGAATACTACAATTTTATGTTCAGCTAAGAAAAAAGATTGTTTCTAGCCTTTAATTTTTTTATATCATTTTTTATCCTTTATTTTTATTTTTATTTTGGTAAGAAGAATATGTGGTAGTAAAGGAGAAAGGAAAACAAAAGAAAATTTTGGTGTGATTTGATCTGATAAATTTGGAAGAGATTGCTTTGTGAAATATATACTTTATATACTTGCTGGAAAAATCTTTAGCAATATTTCAGATTGCTAATGTTTGTGTTGTGTGCATGCACGCCTATGCTTTGGCCCCACCATATCTCATCTTATAAGATAAATCCAACCGTTGATTTTATGCAACTTGTTTAAAATTCAAAGGATCACAAGATACTGCTTTGATGAATGGTGCTGATTAATTTTGTTCCATTCCACTCTATTGTATGTAAGTTTGACATAAAACATTGAAATTGGAACTAATAACAATATGAGTAACAAATCTTTGGTAATGACATATGATGATGTTCCCTTGTAAATGGAGTATCTTTTATGGTTGATTGGCTAAAATTATTGAAAATAATTCTTTTTAAATATGAGAAATTGACTTGCACAATTATAAATATACGGCTCAAAATGTTTGACCGCCTTAACTTTATAGCCATTAAATTATCTAAGGGTTGACGATCGAGCAATTATCAATATCATTTTTGAGTGTTCACAGTCCACTAACGAGCATTCATAACTAAGGATCTATATTTCAAAAAGTGATCATACGAGGTATTGATGTTCAGATATGTCGTCAAGGTTCAACCAGTAATGCTATTTTTCTACATAAGCATTACCTAGTGAACGAGAGGTATCAAAGAAACAAGCAAAAATGACTAACAAAATATTATTTGTGGTGTTTTTCATTTCTTACCTTACAATATCTCACCTCATGTCACATACCGATTAAACCTAACCAAAGGCTCTAGACCGACCTAACAAATGGTGTTTCATATTTAAAATATATAATGTTGTAATATATTTCTTAATTGAAAAAAAAATGGTAAAGTGGTTGACATGTTTACCCAATAAAAAAATTCCTACCATCAATACATACATATATATATTATATACTTCATAAGTACTTTAAGCGGCTAATTTTTCTTTTCATGTACGTGGCACCTATGGTTGTCCATGGGGACGGGACAACATTAACGGGGCGGGATGACGTTTAGTCGGGAACAGTGGGGGACAGGACGAAATGGGATGGGACAAACGGGACGAAACAGTAGGCCCATCCCATCCCGTTAACAAACAAGATGGGACGGGACGGAACGAGACAGAACGAGACGGGTTCGCGGGCCTTAAGTGGGTCTTTTTTTTTTTTAAAAGTTTATTTAATAATTAAGTTTGGCAACGACTAGTTTTTTGACAATGACTAAGTTTTTAAAGTTTGCAATAGTTTTTTGACTTATTGAATATTATAAGATGTGGGGGTTGGAAAAATGAAGTTTCATCAACACTAGTCATTTCATCTATATGTTTTCTAATTCTAGGAGAAGGGTTATGATTAGGACTAGGATTAGGATTAGGATTACTACTACTTTCACATTTACTACTTCTTTTACTACTTTTTTGAAATACGCCAAATACATTTTTAAGTGCCATAATTTAAATATGAAATTAAATTTAAAAAGTTAACACAAAAATCAAACACACAAATGAAATACGAAAATAGAGCAAGTAAAGTAAACATAAAAATTAAGCACAAAATGATACGTAAAAATTATATATTAAAATTAGGAGATGGAACGAGTGCACCGTGATTAAATATTGAAACTTGAAGAAATTGCCAAAATATTGCTCCAAATAATTGACGAATTAATTTGAACCTTGAAAGTTGCTCCAAAAATTTGCCCAAATACTTGAAATTTATCACTTGGTTGTGAGAAAATTGAGAGAATAATATAGATAAAATGTAAGAGATTTGAGAGAGAATGATTGATTTTTGTGGGAAAAAATGAAGAAGGATGGTGGTATTTATAGTAAAAAAAGGGTCAAAGTATAATTTAATAAACTTAGGAGTTATATTAAAAGTTAAGGGGGTAAGGGTGTTTTGGGGGATGGGGCCAAATATGGCCGTTTTTGGCAGTTGCGAACGACTATTTTTGCAATTGAAGTCGTTGTCCAACAGCTATAATTTAAAAAAAGAAATTAAAAAAGACGTTGGACAGACGGGATAGGCGGGACGGGACAGGACGTGTCACGACCCAAACAGATGGGCCGCGACAGGCACTCGGTACCTTACTCAACTGAGTACCAATATAACGTATCTTTTTGTATCATGCTATCGTAGGTAAATGAGACGGAAAGGTTGTCGTAGGATAACTAGAATAAAATACGTAATACTAACTTATACATAAGACATACGGGCCTATAAGACCAAAATGATCACTCGTACACTGAACATAGGCCGACAAGGTCATACAATCTTTCACATACATGAAATATGTCTACAAGCCTCTAAGATTACATAAACGTCATAAGGCCGGGACAGGGCTCAGGCATACCAATCAATACGTGTCCAATGCATATTGACCAAATAGGCAACTCCGGAGCAAATGGAGCGCATCAACACCTTACGCTGAGTTGATAGCTTGCTTGGAGGGCTCTCAACCTGTCTATCGGGACCTGCGGGCATGAAACGCAGCGTCCCCAGCAAAGGAACGTCAGTAAAAATAATGTACCGAGTGTGTAAGAAATGAAAATCAGTAAATAATATACGTGAGAGAAACATGGAGTAAAAGACCCAACATCTAAGTCTGAATAAATTTGTGAATTATTAATATTTATAATGTCATGCATATGCGTATAAATGTCATACCATGCATAGGTATATGCGTTCATAACATCATCAAGCCTCTGAGGGCATCCCATCATATCATCTCGACCACTGTGGGCAAATCATTAATGTATACCAGTTGATCAGTTGGTGGTGTGTATATAACGACATAACCTTTTCCCATATCCCATATATATATAATGTCATCTGGTCATGGGTCAAGGTACATGTATAAATGAATGCAATGCTTGAGAAATAGGTCAATAAAATCTCTCGGAACATCATAAGACCATTATGTCTCTGATTAATATCATGAAATAAACTTTATCAACTTACATATTTTCTGAGACCCACGAACATACGATAGAATAATAAGACATATGGGGAATCAAGAACATAGGAAGCTCTGGTATTCCTATGAGTAGAGTCATTTATGGAATTTGTGCATTTACTCATTTTGTTTGTATCATATAGATCATGCCCAAAACAAAGAAGGGATAGCCTTAACATACCTAAATTGATTCTCTTGACAATCCCTCTAACACACGTTGATTGCGACAAAACATGTAACGGCGGATCGAAATAGGGAAAAATTCGTATGATATTATTTGAGAAAGATTGCACCTTACTCCCTTAGAATCGGAAAATTCCATTGATATTATGCTAAGAAGTCTCGTATTAATTGAAGTAACTTATGGTACTATCACATATGATCTTGGATGAAATTTTCTTGCTGAAGCTGTTCATTATTTTGTAGAAATACAAAATGAATTAGAATGGTTTTTAAATCTTTAGGTGTGGGCCCAACACTTTTGATGACTTAGCCAAACTTTTCTCTACATGTGCCATCTTTGTTACGTGAGTAAGAGTCATAATTAGCTTTAGAATCCTTATTCCCTTGCTGCCACGTGGGAGGCCCATCAATCTTATCCAAACATGCTTAATTACACAGTTAATCTCCCACTAAAAATCTATAATTACCCAATTACCTACATAATTAATAATTATCTCAAACTACTTAAAATACTACTCACTTTTAACATACTTTATACACCTCACTATCATGGTCATGTGGTACCTTGTATGACATTAGTCCATAAATACGGGGTATTATAGCTTGGACCGTATTTTATCTTAAAATGTCAAATTTAGACGAAACTCATTTTATTTGATTTTCTTAACCTCTTACCTTCGCGAATTTACTTATCACTTGTTTGAAATAGCATAATACTTATAACCTCAATATAATCTCATTCCCGAGCTTACGTCGATTAACTTACGACGAAACTTAACGTACAAAAATGCGGGATGTAACATCTCATTTCCGAGCTTTCATCAATTTACTTATGACACACCTTCACGTACGAAAACATGGGGTGTAACATCATTCCCCTCTTTGGAACATTCGCCCTCGAATGTTGACTGGTGCACTTATCATTATCATAACCTATAGTCCTTGCGAATACTTTAGTACTCTTCTTTTCATCTAGGCAAATGTTCTGTGAATAAATCCAAAGGCCAGAGCATTACCCCTTTTAGGCCTCTTTCTCACACCACGACTTGTGGTCGGAATCCTTTCAATCTCGTAACTGTTGCTACCTTCTATCATGCAGCATGTACGACTCTAACCTTGTAAGTGCGCCTATGTGACTCTTCTTTCCTTTTTCCTCCAGTTCTTAGCCAATATCTATGCCTCACTTTGTAAACATATACTGAGCTTGACAAGGTATCCCTCTAGGCATCTATAGGTATACTGAAGTCTTCGCTTGGTACTTTGTTGAACTTACTAATATTACTATATCTTGTTTCAAAACTTTAGTTATCTATCCTTATGGCTTTACTACACCTAGGTAGGTCATACTACCAAACTCCAGGTTATTCTCGTTGCTTATCCCATATGTATAGATCTAAGTCCTTTAATGCTTCCTCACTACTGTTCATCTTAAGAATGACGGCATAATCGCATCTCATACTTTGTAACTTTTATCCATTCATCGTTAATTCTTACGTAGATCATCGTTAATATTGATCTACAATCTACCACTGATAACTTGAAACTTCTTACGTAATCACTAGGGCTCACGTTGCATCGAGGAACATTTGAAGTGATTTTCCTGATCCACCTGGGGCGATACTATACTTCCATAATCGTATTTCATAGCATCCAAATGTGATTCACCTTACGTGGGTATTTTAATCCTGTACAATTCATGAAATCCCCCTTTTTTTCTTCAAATCCTTAATCAATCGAAGGCCCAAACGTCATCCTTTATCTATCACAATTACACCCTTATTCTACTACCAGGGAAGAATTTCCTCTCTTCTAAATGTCATTAGTCTTAGACTCCTTTGAGTTCATTCATGCTATACTGAACTTTCTATAACTTAGAGAAAGCATTAACTATCTTGGTTTCATGGGCTTAATCCCAAGGACTTATCCATTCTCGTCATCTTCTCACTTGCCCTTTCTTATCCTTACTCATGTCTTTCCAAAACCTTGTCGCTCTACCATACTTTAGCTTGCGACCTACACATATTCATTTATACTACTCGCAACCTTCCTTCAACTTGCTTGCACTATAGATTTTCTTATGTTATTCTGGAACATCAAGCGAGACATCACATCGTCTCAAACTTTTCTTTACTCTTTTAACCAGACCTCTCGATACTTAGAAACCATAGGCTGGAAGATATGCCACTAATGATACTGCTATCCTTCCTGGATACTGAATCCCAACGCTTCTAGCCCTCTGATTAGGCTAGATTCATGTAGTTTAGCGTCTATTTATACTCCAACTTCATTATGCTTCATTGTCATAGGAATGGTAAATGATGTTACATTGGCTCTAATTGTGGATTTTATGTTTCGCAGGAGCAAGTTGTGCTTATGAGAACCTAGGATGATGTTTGGAGCTAAATTAAAGCGAGAAAGACCCCTTGGAGTTAAGAGCGTGTGAAGGAAGGAAGAAGAAATGTGAAGGAAGAATGATACGCCATTAGTGCGGCCGCGCTAGTCCAGGTGCAATAGGAAAATTGGAAGGCCATTAGCGCGGACATTAGCGTCCAGTAGCGCGACCGTGATAGATCAGCAATCAGAAACATAACACATTGCCTTTAGCGCGGCCAGTAGCGTGCCCAGTAGTGCGACCGCGCTAGTCCAGTTTCGCACACGTTATTTTTGGGGTAAAATTGGAAGCTTGGGGACAATTCCACTTAACCCATAAAAGGTCTAGCTCTCCAAAAGAAAGGATATATAGGTTTTAAACTTGTTTTAGATCAACGGGGAGGAGGAGAACAAGGGTGAGAAGACCCGGCTACAATTATCGTTTTTCTATTCTCCATCTCTTGTCATTATTTTGGGGATGATGAATTATTCTATAATTTCTTTGTATTTTAGCATGAGTAGATAAACAATCCATCTAGGATTTATGGAACTAATTGTTAGATGAAGTTTTGACTCAATATCAGTTATAATCGATCTAGGTTTAATCTAAGATTGTTCAACTATGCTTTGTATGGTGATTAATTGAATGGGCCCTTGATTAATCGTATCTAATTGCTTTGTGTTTCTTGAGAAAGAATACCATATTAGATTGTTGTTGAACAACACCACTTTTGGGTAATTGAAGAGATTCATTACTTGAATTTAAAAGTGGGGTTAGAGATAACGAAACTTTGGTGGGATAAATTAGAGCTACATAAATTATCAGCTAGAGTAGTTCGAGAGAATGCTCTAGTAAATTACTGTAGTTGATCGAGATATAATTGTAGTAACCCATAGCTCATAATCCTCATAGAGTAACACGGTGAGATTATAGCAAAAGAGTCAGAATTAGTCTAGCAATTGGGGAAATCACTACCCTAGATCTTTCTACCATTGAGTTATGTTTAATATTAAATATTGTTAGTTTTTAATATCAGTCCTTTTAGTTAATAAATTCAAACAACTATTGATAAAATACTGCACCCGGAAATTGTTTGAGCTTATATTAGCATCACCGGGAGTTGTAATAGATAGGTTAGTTCCCTGAGGATTCGACTCCGGACTTTAAACCGGATTATATTTGCAATGACCGCTTTGTCTTTTATAAGGCATAGTTGGGCGTGATCAAATTTTGGCGTCGTTGTCGGGGAACTAACGGTGTTATTTGTTACAACTCAGAAGTATTGCTAGAATTATTAGTTTAGCTCAATTTTCCACGGTGTTAAATAATTTTTCATTGAAATTCTCACGTTTGAATTCTTGTGTGATGCAGGTGTATGCCTAGAAACTCTTAGAGGACTGGTGAACTAATTAAAGGACTCTCAGACCCCGAGAAAACATTTCGGGCATTAAACCATGCTAACAAGAAGGACAAACACTTACCGCAACTTAAAATGGAAAACGTGGATAACATCAACGCAAACAACCGGGTACCTTTTGTACCAAACGATGGAGTGGTGGCATCTCTTGTGCCAGAAGCTGCACTCTATGATTAGGCACAACCAATAACTGACAACCTGGACACTGTCATTGCCGTGCCCAAAATACAAGCGGAGACATTCCAAATCACCAACATTATGCTGCATCTTCTGCAGAATAAGGGATTATTCTCCAGGTCACACATTGAATATCCTCAACAACACCTGAAAAATTTTCTATCGATTTGTGTGACCCAAAGGCAGCCAAATGTGACTCCGGAAGCCATCAAGTTGTTACTGTTCATGTTCTCAGTGAATGGGGAAGCTTAGACTTGTATGAATTCACTCCCAATAAACTCCATTGCCACGTGGGAGGAATTAGCCAAGAAGTTCCTGAATAAGTTCTACCCTCCCAACAAGACTGCAAGACAGATTGACGAGATATTGCAGTACAAGCAAAAGCCCACTAAGACCCTGCAGGAGACTTGGGAAAGATTCAAAGGGATGCTAGTGAAGTGTCCTCACCATGGTATTCCAGACCAAATGCTCAGCCAGAGATTCTACATGGGGCTAGCAGGCAATTTGAAAGCAAATGTAGACACTTCAGCTGGGAGTGCTTTTCCGAGCAAGACATTTACTGAGTGCAAAATCCTTCTTGACAAGATGGCTCAGAATTCAGGATGGATGATGAGAGGTACGACCCTGACACCGATAGTGCATTCAGTTCCTCTTGAACCAAATAATTCACATGCAGAGAACATAGCCACACTCATGACACAGATGAGTATACTGACGAAGAAAATTGACGAGATGGGTACAAAGCAAGTGCATATCGTTGATACAATAAATGGAGGATTGTGTACTCCTTGCATCAATCAGTCTTATGTGTGTTCATGGAATGGAGAAGGTGGCAACTAGGGTCCTAGAGAGGATATGAATTATGTTAACAATTTTGGGGGTCAAAGGCAAGGAGGACAACAATGGGGGCCAGCACCCAACCAGCAGTACAAACCTAACATGCCACAACCTGGAGTTGTACAGCCACAAGGCCAATTGGTTCCATATCACAGACAACAAGGCTATCAGCAGCAGAACCAACAATAGTTGACATATCAACCACCCCATCAGCAGCAAGACAACAACATGGTGGAGATCAGGGGTATGCTGCAACAACTCATTGGCACAAATGGTAAGATGCATGAAAAGTTGGTAGTACACGATGCAGCAATCAAGGGGATTGAAACTCAACTGGGGCAGTTGTCCATGGCCTTGAATAACCGCCCCTAGGGGGCATTACCGGCTGACACAAACATTAATCCAAAGGAGCAAAACTCAAATCAGATGATGGCAGTTAGTCTTAGGAATGTGAGAAATTTAGATAGGGAGCAAGAGGTTGCTCAACCCAGAAGAAAGACTACACCAACCACTCCAGTTTCAGTCGAGATAGATGAATCAGCAAAACTCACTGAAGTGGTGGTTGAACAAGCCCAGATTGAAAAGGGTAAGGCCAAAGAAAGTGAGCAAGTTGTAGAACAAGTGGCTCCTCTTGTGCCACAAAATTCCAACAAAGAATAGCCAGCAAACAGTGGACAAAAAGTGATACCTGCACCATTCCCTCAGAGATTGGCAAAACAAAAGAAAGAGGATCAATACAGGAAATTTATGGAGATGCTTCATCAGATTCAATTGAATATTCCTCTAATGGATGCTTTGAGGGAAATGCACAATTATGCAAAGATGATTAAAGACCTGATGTCGCGGAAATTTGACTTTCAGGACCTGTCCACAGTAACTCTGACACAAACATGTAGTGCGGTAGTGACTAGACCCATGGCTCAAAAGATGGCTGATCCATGTAGCTTCACTATTCTGTGTACCATTGGGAGTTATGCTTTTTCAAAAGCATTGTGCAACTTAGGAGCCAGTATAAACTTGATGCCTTTGGCAATCTACACAAAGCTGGGAATTGGAAGAGCTAAGCCAACTTCTATGTTGTTGCAGCTGGCTGCCCGCACGGTAAAAAGACCGACAGGGATTCTTGATGATGTGCTAGTGCAAGTGGGGAAATTTGTATTCCCTACGGACTTTGTTATTCTAGACTACCAAGTAGACGAGGAGATTCTCATCATTTTGGGAAGGCCATTTTTAGCCACTGGGAGAGCACTGATTGATTGTGAAACTGGGAATTAAAAATGAGGTTGAACGATGAAGAAGTGATATTCAACGTCCAACAATCCATGAGGAGACCCAGTGAATATACAAACTGCTCACTAATGGAAGCGGTGGATGTGATCCTACATGATGAAGATGAGACCCTTAATTCCAAAGATCTGTTGGAAGCATGTTTGATGAATTTAGAGGAATTGGATGGCGAAGGATTGGCAGAATGGGTCATAGCACTCGAAGGCCAAGGCTTTTGGAAGAGAGAACCTCGAGTTGAGCCCCTCTATTTAGAAGAGAGAGCTACCCACCCGCAGAACCATTAATCGAGACACCACCATAACTAGAGATGAAACCACTTCCAGCCTACCTCAGGTATGCTTTCTTGGGTCCCAATTCTACTTTGCCTGTTATCATATCATTTGGTTTGCTAGTTGTGCAGGTTGAACAATTACTGAAGGTGTTGCAAGAGTGCAAAACTGCCATTGGTTGGACCATGGAAGACATAAAGGGTATCAACCCAGCTTTCTGCATACACAAAATTCTTCTAGAAGAAGGGCACAAACCTTCCAGGGAACATCAACGAAGGATAAACCCGAATATGAAAGAGGTAGTAAAAAAAGAGGTGATCAAGTGGATGGATGCGGGCATCATCTTTCCCATCTCTGACAGCAATTGGGTGAGCCCCGTCCAGTGTGTACCGAAAAAGGGCGGAATGACTGTTGTACAAAATGAGAAGAACGAGTTGATCTTAAATCGTACAGTCACCGAGTGGCGGATTTGCATGGATTATAGGAAACTAAACGCAACCAGCCAAAATGACCATTTCCCCTTGCCATTAATTGACCAGATGTTGGACATGTTAGCTTGTCGATCCCATTTTTGTTTCATGGACAGATACTCGGGGTACAATCAGATCTCAATAGCCCCGGAAGATAGAGAGAAAACTTCATTCACATGTCCGTATGGAATCTTTGCCTTTCGGAGAATGCCCTTTGGACTTTGCAATGCACCGACCACATTCTAGGGGTGTATGTTAGCCATCTTCATCGACATGGTCGAAGACATTAGGAGGTATTTATGGATGACTTCTCCATGGCAGGAGATTCATTCGAATATTGTCTCCATAACCTCAAAAGGGTGCTCAAACGATGTGAGGAAACAAATCTAGTGTTGAACTGGGAGAAGTGCCATTTTATGGTACAAGAAGGAATAGTGTTGGGACATAGACTGTCCAAAAAGGGGATTGAAGTAGATTATATGAAGGTTAACGTAATTGAAAAGCTATCACCACCTACGTCAGTGAAAGCAGTGAGGAGTTTCCTTGGGCATGCCGGATTCTACAGGCGGTTCATCAAGGATTTTTCAAAAATTGCTACCCTTTATGTAAGTTGCTGGAAAAAGACCATCACTTTGTGTTTTCTGATGTTTGCAGGTTGGCATTTGAGGAGCTGAAGAAGAGACTAGTGACTGCACCCATCATTGTTGCACCCGACTGGGAGCAACCATTCGAGTTGATGTGCGATGCCAGTGATTATGCGATAGGAGCAGTTTTGGGGCAGTGTAAGGAGAAAATTATGCACCCAATTTACTATGCTAGCAGGACGCTGAGTGGTGCACAGTTGAACTGCACGGTCACTTAAAAGGAAATGCTCGTTGTAGTGTTTGCCTTCGACAAATTCAGGTCATATTTAATTGGCTCGAAAGTTATACTGACCATGCAACCATTAGGTACTTGATAGCAAAGAAGGATTCGAAGCCCCGCCTGATTCGCTGGGTTCTGTTGCTACAAGAATTTGAGCTGGAGATTCGTGACCCGAAGGGGACAGACAACCAAGTGGCAGACCACCTCTAGAGGTTTGAAGGGGCAGAGAAGAGAACAGAGGTTGAAGATATTATTGAGACTTTCCCGGATGAGAAATTACTTGTCGTGACAATGGAGGAGGCACCATGATATGTTGATATTGCTAATTACTTAGCATGTGGTCTAGTACCGCATGATTTCTCCAGAGTTCAAAAGAAAAGGTTTTTCCGGGATTGTCGGGCGTATTATTAGGATGAGCCTTTATTGTTCAAAATATATGTTGATAATATGATCCGGCGGTGCATCCCCGAGCAAAATCAACCCTCTGTTTTACAGGCATGTCATGCGTCGCCATATGGTGGACACTTTGGAGGAATCCGAACAGCAGCGAAGGTTCTAGAATTAGGACTGTATAGACCTACATTGTGTTATACCCCATTCTAATACGGGTCAAACTATAGTATAACATATTGGTAATTCTGAAGGTTTAATTAATTAAAGAGAGTCACCACCTAATTATTTTAAAGGTGAATTAGGACACCAATTTTAGCTAAGTAATGCTTAAAATTAACTCTACTTTATATGGTCTGCTTAACCTTAAAGACTATGGGTAAGGGTTCTAATTAATCTTATAGAGAAGGTTATTAAGGCACCCTATGTGATCCGTTAATTACGATTAACCGACCAAACTTAGGTTAATTAGTTAAAGAAATATATATATATATATATATATATTTATATCTAAATACCTTTGATTGAAAGCTATCAAAATTGATTAGAGGAATCTGACTTTGGTTTTGGAAAAAGACGTCCAAATTACCTTTGAAAACAAGTTTTTTACAAAGAAGCCATTTGTTGCTAACAAAGTTTGAAGTCTAAACTTATAGGTGTTGAAGAAAGTATAAGAGTAGAATTTCAAGAACGTCTCTGGTTTAAAATGCTATCTCCAAAATTAAGTACCTTGTAAGAAAACATTAGTATAACAAAATGTTATTAAGCTATTGTTTAAGTAGTCCTTGAAAATAGGCGTGGTATTCCAAGTGATAAAATAAGTACGATACTTATAAATAGGGTGAGAATACTAAGTGACTAAATAAGGCTAAGCTATTTCTTCTATGTTAATAATAGACTCCAACATAAAAATTTCAAAAATTAAGAAACACAAAAACGTAAATCTGCAAATACAAAATTAAGACAAAATGAAAACAAAAGAAGGACGCCATAGGTGTCCCCAAGCGTTTCACTTATTTTTCTCGCTATCCGGTGCTCTAAGGAATGAGAGGCATTGGCTCCACGTGCGGGTATGGGAGAGTCCTGCTTTAAGACTCCATGATTTGCTCCAAGCACATATGCACAAAAAGAGAACAAAACAAGAATTAAAATGAAAGAGGTCTATTTCTAGAAGTGCTACATAGAAGGTGATAACTAAAATAGCAGAAACAAAGCAAGTATCAATCATATTGGTATTGAAATTATTTAAAGGATCTATAATATTAACATCCCATTTCTTCTTACTTAAAGTCACTTCCAGTGAGGTAAATCAAACTACAAAAGTATCTAATATTTTAAGCCTATGACTATAGTTGCTATGTTTCAGCAAATGAGGGAACAAACACTAGTAATTTTAAGACTTATAAATATGTGTTTTCTCCCATTTTAAGGTTATTTTCAGATTTTAGAAAATAAAAGCTAACACTAAAAGTAGATATGTAAGCAATGTTTCATAACAACATGTGCTTCAAGCTAAGGTCTATTTCGCTATGACCATTGTCAAATGCTATTGCCATGGTCTCTAAGTCATGAAAAGAAAATACATAATATGAATCCATATTCTTAATAGTTAGATAAGTTTATCTTTATGATGAACTTATAACATTGAAGGAAATAGAAGGACTGTGACTACATAAAATGGAACCAATTCGACAAGTTGCAAATGAAATTCATAGAATAGTTTTTGTAACAGAAAACATGAGTCATGGTGCTTAGTTAACTTCATTATCATATATAAGGTAACAAATGGATCAAAAAGTTGGACATGGCTTCTATATGCAAGGATTTAAGAAAACACAATAACCCAAATAATAAAAATGACTCTTAATCATACCACTAACGTGTAAATATGCAAGCGAAAGAAATGCAGTCAAGAAGTAAACATTTTAAGGTTATTTAATCCAAAGCTACATTCTTAAATACATGGTATCTAACATGTGGAAAAAGAAAAGTGACCTAAGATACTTTGTAATTATATGTGGCTATTATAAAAATGATCGAAACTTTCACAAAAGTTATGAGATCTAAATGATACAAATAAAATCTTAATACAAAACAAGTTCATGTTAGTCTAACTTAAAATAAACAGATATAACTAACATTAACATGCTGTAATTCATGAACATCTTTACTTAACACAAGATTTCCAGCAATTCTAATTCACTTTTTCTTTTCAAAATTTAGTACCTTATCAAGTCAACCTAAAGTGCTTTAAACTTTTAGTCGCGCAGTGCAAACAGAAAAAATACCAATTTGTATATAGCTTAACCAACCAAAGAGAACAAACAAAAATAACGAAAAATAATGACGTAAAATTGTTCAACATGATAATGAGAAAACTTCTATTAAGACTCAATAGAAGTCTCACTTTGCATTACATATCAAACAAAGTAGAAACAATTCTATATACAGATTTTTAAAACACACAAACAAATATTTCAAATCTTCAAATACGGGAAAATCGAGAAGAAAGATTTCGAAGTTACTGACCTTTTTGTGAGCAGTGAACGAGGCGTCGTCGAGTGGATCTACTATGTCTGGATTTGGCTCAGCTCTTTCGGAAGATCGTCAAATGCGGACACAAATACAAATGAAAGCTTTGGCAAGGATATGGACTAAATAGAGGTAAAAAAATAGAGAAACTTAAAACTAGATTTTAACAGAGTAAGGAAGAATATAAACTTTGAATGGTTAGCCAAATAGTGAGGGTTAAGGGAGATAGAAGGGGGCGGCAAAACAAGAATTTAAAGGAGGTGACTCCAAAAGGTTGTTTGAGGGGGTAAAATAGGCGGCCCAGAGCTCCTGAAACTAGTATGGATTGCAAGTATTTATAGAGAAATTCTAGGGTTCTTGGTTTGGGCGGGATTTCAAAATTAAGCGAAACCTATTGAAAGTTTTGAAATTTGAGCGTTGATGTTGCAGAAAACTAATTAAGGTGCAGAGCTTCTTGTTAAAAAATGGTAAAGGCAAGTTCTGTCATGGCTGAGCAAGGATGGAATTTTGTGAAGAAGAGGAAAGGGAGGAGAAGGAGCGTCTGGAGAGTGAGAGAAAACGTTGGTCTCTTTTTTACTAGGGTTAAGAATTAGGGACTATAATAGTTAAAGGGGGTATTGGGCCGATGGGTTGAGGTTCAGCTGGACTTGGAACATGGACTTGGCCGAATTGGGACTGAAATTGTTCTGAAATTCCTTTCTTCCTAAACTTGTTGAACTTCTAATTAGGATTAATCATACTATATAATAGTATTAGTTAAGACAAAAAATTATACAAAGACTAAATTGTGAGCAATTAAGAAAGTAATTACAAAAATAACTATTCGATTGATCGTCAAATCAAATGATATAGTACTATTAGAGTAAATATTTATAAAATAGGGGATTAAAGAATATTAGTAGTTGGTTAAATAAAGAGAAGCGATACACTTTTCGCAAAAGACGATAATTTAGTAATAATAATAATAATAGTAATAATAATAATGATATCCAATGCTAATAATAATAATAATAAAGATTATAGCAATACTAAAGCAATGATACTAAATATGTCTATTTTGAGATAACAATGGTAAAATAATTATTTTTACAATATTAGTAATATAAGAAGCTCAAACAAATAGTTTGGAAGAAAGGAGGGACAAAATTGGATGTCAACAGTTGCCCCTCTTTGACCGGAGACGATGTAAGAGTTTATGGGCAAAGAATATTGGCTTAGTAGCCAATTTTGTCCCGACCATCAAGACCATCAAGCGGCCGAATTCCGATTTCGAGTTGCCTACATATCTCGGGTTTCACGAGAATCAGGCCATATGTAGTTCAAGATTTATGATACCTTGGAGTAGGACTCAATGAGTGATACTGATCCTAAAAATGCTGCCCCAGTATCGGATTATGGAGACACCGGGTGTCAACACTGGGTTGGTCATGATAGGAAAAGATGTTTGAAATAAGGATTTTGATTAGAAATTTTGAGAGCGAGGCCGAGCGGAGTTCGAAGTGGATCCTTGACCCTTATTGGAGAGTTTGGTATTCCTCCCTAACAAGTTGCCCCAGTTCACTGCTAAGATGTAGTTCTACGTTGCGTTATATCTCCTGCAAAGCTTAACAATGCTAAAAAAAATCGTTAGGAAATAAGATGCAATATGCCATAAAAGTAATCTTATGAAAATAATATTTAGGCATCAATTCATAAAAAATGCGATTTTATTGTGCAAACATATAAAAATATAATTTTATGTGACATATTTCATGGTCGGCAATGGCACATGAAAATTTAGTTTATAAAGATAAATGCATTTGGCAATGATTTATGAAGGATAAAATGTTCCAGCAATGCTTATGCAATTCTGACCACTTGGATCGAAATAAATTAATGTCCTTTTTGAAGAAGGAATAACCTCTAGGTCCTATTTGAAGGCGGACGACCGTGATATATTCCATTTGAGGGTAGTTAACCCAAAATATCCTATTTGAGGGCGGATGGACCCGATATATCCTATTCGAGGGCGGATAGACCCGATATATCCGATTTGAGGGCGGATAGACCCAATATATCCTATTTGAGGGCGGATGAACCCGATATATCTTATTTGAGGGCAGATAGACCCGATATATCCTACTTGAGGGAGGATAGACCCGATATATCCTATTTGAGGGCGGATAGACCCGATATATCCTATTTTGAGGACGGATAGACCTGATATATCCTATTTGAGGGCGGATAAACCTAAAATATCCTATTTAAGGGCGGATAGACCCGATATATCCTATTTGAAGGTGGACAATCCTGACATGTAGTGCTTGATTTGTAATTATAAAGATTGATGTGATGTGGTGCAAAGACCTCGATATGGAAGATAAACCTTGATCCGGTTCCAAAGTTACCATAACAATATTCAGGGTGCGATGCAAAGACCTTGGTGCAGTAGCGAATATCCATGGTGCGGAGAGCTTGATATAGTACCTTTACAAAAGAAAATATTCAAGGAACGGTGCCAATAATTTGGGGATTTGCGTGCTGGAGTTTGTTATTAGCAAATTCCTGCACTCAAATAAAACTATGAGTTTCAAAATATAATTTGCGATAATTCTACTCGATCGCCATGTTGCATTATATTTCCTGCAAAGCTTAACATGCTAGGCAAATTCGTTAGTAGAGTAGATATTGAAATGCAATATGCTGTAAAGTAATTTAATGAAAAGGACACATTTTGGGAGTTTACTTATACAATGCGAATAATTTGATAAAAATGTAGCTTTATTCCAATGATAATTTTCAATAATAACATGTGATTTATAAATGTGCTTTGCAATGATTTATTATAATGAGGCATTTCAGTAATGATGTTAAAACAAGACCATCTAGTTCGAAATAAATAAATGAAAAACATGTGAATATGCACTAAAGTGTCCTATTGTTCAGGCGGACAACCTTAATATCCTATTGTTAAGTGGATAACATTGTGTCCTATTATCAGGCGGACAACCTTGTGTCCTATTATCAGGCGGACTACCTCATGTCCTATTATTAGGTGGACAACCTCGTGTTCTATTAATTAGGTGGACGACCTCATGTCCTATTAGTCAGGTGGACTACCTCATGTCCTATTAATCAGGCGGACGACCTTATGTCCTATTAATCAGGCGGACTACCTCATTGTCTTGTTATTAGGTGGACAAACCTGGATGCATGACGCTTGATTTGCAATTTTAAACATTGGTGCGGTGCAGAAGCTTGGTTTGTAGTTGTATAATGCGGTGCAGAAGCTTGGTGCGATGCTTGATTTGTAGTTGTATAATGCGGTGCAGAGAACTTGTTATGGTTACTTCGAAGTAACGTATATTGATGGTGCAATGCGGAGAGCTTGGTGCAATAAATTTGCAATAGCAAATGGTGCGGTGCAGAGTACTTGATGCAGTGCCTTTGTAGTAGTGAATGTTCCTGGTGAAATGCTAACAGTTGTTGGATCTTCATACTGAAGTTTTGCCATTAATAAATTCCTGCACTCAAAGAAAAATTATAAGTTTCAAGGGTTGATTTGTGTTGACTTGGCTTCATCCTTTGCTTTGCATGAATCTTGCGACTTATGCCTTGGTGCTGAGCTTTGCGATAACGTGTAATATTGTTCAAGAATAGCTAAAATATTCCCCTACATTACTCAAAGAAACTTGTTAGTATAAACTAAAGTGGTTGCCTTGCATTGAACATCAAAGTTTTTC
The DNA here is from genome assembly GCA_005239525.1 of Nicotiana knightiana. Lineage (NCBI taxonomy): Eukaryota > Viridiplantae > Streptophyta > Magnoliopsida > Solanales > Solanaceae > Nicotiana > Nicotiana knightiana. The sequence goes on along the minus strand of ML397539.1, from coordinate 13,494 downwards.
TTTGAATCTGCAACTTGTTGCTATGGCATCCTGGAATTTGTTGTTGTGCTTGTAACAAATATGTAGCTTGAGATTTCATTTTTTGCTTTGCCAAATAATTAAGGGTCCTTCTGCAAAATCAAGGGTGGGCGGGTGGAGAACAATTGCGTTGTGACATCATTCTTGGTCCTCCTGATCTGCAATGTGTTTTCTCTTCAAGCACTGTGGTGCCAATTTTGATGGATCGCCTTTGACAATGATTGTGCCCGCGGTGCATTTACTGCTTGGTAACTCCTATTGTACAACTATCTTGCCTTGTTCAATCATGCTTTATATCTTGAATTTGAGGGCTGAGCATTCTTCAGTGTCATGTCCTTGAATGTTTGAATGAAATGCACCATTCTTGGATGTATCAATGTTTTGAGGTGGTTGCTCAGAGATAAATCCTTTCCTTGGTCGTAGAAGACCTTTGCTTTCAATCTATCAAGTATGTCAACCGATGGCTCATCCGAAGGAGAGAAAAAGAAGAGCTTCATCTTCTTTTGTTGTCGAGGGTTGCATTGTGCTCGGGGAGATTGCTTCTGAAAGTTCACATTCCCCTTGGTACCATCAGTCTGTGCCTGCAACAGTCCCTTACTAGTGATGAATTTTACAAATCGGTCTATCATCATAGCCTCGTCCTTTTATGCAGATTCGCAGCCAAAACAGTGTTCAGTGCTAGGCAACATTTAAAGAAAAATTAAAACTATACAAACAAAAATAAGGCGTTAGCATAATAATCATAATGAAATAAATGCATAAAAATAATAGAGTATACGGTTAGATAGATTAATCCATGGTATGGTTAAGTAGGAGCCTTAAACTAGAAACGATGGCCTATGTTGCAAAATGGATGGATGAGAATGAATTTTTATCTAGGGGACTCTAAAGCTCAAGACTTGTTGACGTGGAAGCGAATTGATTTGAAATTTTGTGAAAGGTTGAATCATGTCTGTCACGACTCGAAATCCCACCTTCAGGCCGTGATGGCGCCTAACGTTACACCCGCTAGGCAAGCCAACGTGTTAACTGAATTGATTTATTAACAAGTGAAAATAACAAACACTGACTAGATAATAGAGATAAAGTGTGGAAGCATTAACATAACTCTAAATGACAATAACTAATAATGAAGAAATACCTTTAAGTACAAAACTCATAAGTGGAGTCACAACCTCACGAACCAATTTAAGATTTGACTAAAACCAACAGTTTGAAAATAAAATGATGTATCTGTCTGGAAAACACATAAATGACAGAATGAAAGATAGACAGGGACCCAAGATCCACGAACGCCATGTGGAACTACCTCGGTGTCGTCTGGAATGGACTGAAGGACACTCCCACTAGCGAGGTCCACTGGGTCCGGCTGCGTAATTTGCACAACATAAAGAAGTGCAGGTGTAGCATCAGTATAACCGACCCCATGTACTGAGTAAGTGCCGAGCCTAACCTCGGCGAAGTAGTGACGAAGCTAGGACACGACAACAAATTGTACCTGTGCAGTTTAATAGTATAGCAGAAAATAACAAGAATGCAGTTACGGGGAAGAACATGCTAGGGATAAAAGGGGCAACAATTGCTAAAACAGTAGAATCAAGTACTAACTGGAATGTAGAAGTAAAGCAGGGAGTAACAAATCGAAACAAGTAAAATAGACAGGAGAAAACACGGCATGACCCCTCGTGTATAGCCTCAAAATCACACGGCACGGAATGTCCTCTCGCGCATAAATAAAAATGACTCGGCATGGAATGTCCCCTCGTGCATCAATAATAATCAATTGGCATGGAATGTCCCCCCGCGCATAAATAATAATCAATCGGCGCAGAATGTCCCCTCGCGCATAAATAATAATCAATCGGCACAGAATGTTCCCTCGTGCATAAATAAATCAATCGGCACGGAATGTTCCCTCGTGCATAAATAAAATCAATAGGTACGAAATTCTCCCTCGTGCATAAATAATAATCAATCGGCACGGAATGTTCCCTCGTGCATATATAATAATCATCGACACGGAATGCTCCCTCGTGCATAAACAATAATCAATCAGCACGGAATGTTCCCTCGCGCATATATAATAATCATCGGCACAGAATGTTCCCTCGTGCATAAATAATAATCATCGGCACGGAATGTTCCTTCGTGCATAAATAATAATCATCGGCACGGAATGTTCCTTCGTGCATAATTAATAATCACTCGGCACAGAATGTTCCCTCATGCATGATGAGTGTAAAAGCAACAATTGATATGAAAGTTTAACAATACGACATTTCAAATGTACATAAATAATCAACAAAAATTCTACTGTCCCGGCAAGGGACTCAGCTATAACCAATCTCACTCAGTAGTATAATGTCAACAGTAAAATCCTCATCCGAACACATAATCAATAACTTTCTACGTCAGGAAGTAACCTCAAGGTACCATTTTCGAGGTTCCCAATAATTCACAACACAGAATATTAAAGACATTAAATAACTCATCAAAATTCGACTCACGGGCATGCTTGACCACAACATATAGGTACCCGTCACCTTACCTATACGTTGGACATGAATTACACATAGCAAATAAGACTCTACACCTATTCTCTCAATCTAAGGTTAGGCCAAACACGTACCTCGGCTCCAAGAATGCAAGTCAAGCCTCAATCACGACTTTTCCTCTTGAATCCAACTCCAAAACGATAATATCTAGACATAAATGACTTAATAACATCAATAATATTCAATAACTCAATCCCAAAGCTTAATTATACATTTCCCATAATTCTTTCAAAAATACCAAAATTCGACCTTGGGCCCGCTTGGTCCAAACACGAGGTTCGGACCAAAACCCGATCACACATTCCCCCATGAACCAGAATATACAATTTGTTTTGAAATCCGACCCCAAAATAAGGTTGAATTTCCAAAATTTCCAAAATCCCTAACTCTACCCAAAACCCCCAATTTCTACCCTTGATTTCATGTTTTTAGGCCTAAAATCTAATGATTGATGAAGAAAATGGAATAAATTAGAGCTAAGATTACTTACCTAAGTGGTTATGGAGGAAGAGCAGCTTGGAAATCGGCTATGGGGTTTGGAGAAGAAGGAGAGGGTGAAAAATATGAAAATCTCGTATGCTATTATGTTTTTGAACATTAAAAATCGCTGGGCGAAATTGGCTATCACGATCACGACATGTGCCCTCCGATCGAAGAGAGTACTGGCCTTAGACTTACGCGATCACGAAGTGAAGGCTGTGATCGCAGAGAGACCGGACGTGGACCCACGCGATCGCGGACCGATTGGTGCGATCGCAGAAGGAAAAATTCCCATCCCCTCCCCAGCTCTCCTATACTGTACGCGATCGCGGAAGTGCCTATGCGATCGCATAGAGTCACAAACCCCCCCCCCCTCACACTACACTACGCGGTCGCGGGGAAACCTATGCGATCGCATAGTGTAAGATCTCACACACCAGCAACAACCCCCCAAAACCAGATTTTTCCAACTCTTTTGAACCCCGACACCGACCCGGAACTCATCCGAGCCCTCGGGACTCAAAACCAAATATACCAACGACTTCAAAATCATCCTACAAACGTATTAGAGTAATATAACCACCAAAATAACATAAAAAACAATGAATTAAACTCCAAAATCTATAGAATTTTTCTTAAACTTCATAAACTTCTAAATTCTCCAATTTTGATCTGAAACACATCAAACCAAGTCCTTTTCTTACCAAATTTTACAGATAACTCACATAACACATATTGAACCTATTCCAGGATCCTGAACCAATATACGAGCTCGGTAACACATATTTCACATCAAAGTTCATTTTCAAAAGTCTTTATTATATCCAGAAAACAATTTCCTTTAAAAATTCATTTCTCGGACTTGGGACCTCGGAATTTGATTCCGGGCATACACCCAGATCCCATATTTTCCTACGGACCCTCCGGAATCGTCAAATCACGGGTCCGGGTCCATTTACCAAAAATGTTGACCAACTCATGAGGGGTGTACCTCCACAGACTTCTCAGCCACCTGTGCTCCATCGGGCCCTCCGACCATTCTTCTAGCCCCAGTTGCCGCCCCACTACTCAGGAAGCTCGAGGTGGAGGTTGGGGAGGTCGAGGTCACCCTAGAGGGGGAGGCCAGGCCAGGTATTATGCCCTTCCAGCTGGTTCTAAAGCAGTTGCTTCCGATTCTGTCATCACAGGTATTGTTCCAGTCTGTCATAGAGACACGTCGATGTATTGGTAAAAAAAGAGTTTTACATGTATGATAATTCTTGATGACTCAGCCGGCTACGTGGACCAAGGAAAACATGACAGCTGGACATGATTCTATAAAGAGGTGCGAAGCAAAGAGACACGACCCAATAAACCTACAGAGTAATCAACTACGAGAAACTCAACCTAATTGAGACAAGGAAGAGACACGGTCAGAATGAATCCGGACAAAGCTACGGGCAGATTCAGAGACCCTCAATTAATGACTCACGCGTTACACAAACTTCATGCAACAATTACGGTCATTCTATGTAATGTCCCATTAATGTAATAATTAGTCATTAATGAGCGATCATTGTAAGAGGTAGACATTGTATTAAGAAATTCTCTATATAAGAGAATAAAATATAACTTGTAAGGGCATCTGAACTACGAATACAATACATTTTACTTTTCTATGCATCATATTATTGTCTATTTACTTAATCATTTTTATTTATTATTATTTCCTAGATTATCATAAACCCGTGTTCATCCTAAAAATAGCTTTGGTCAAAGGATCTAATTCTTTGGTTAAACAAATTGGTTCTGTTACCGGGAAGTCAGATAATCTTTGTTTGCTTTTCAAGCGATATCCTCTGAACTATGTCGAACTCCAACGACAACAGCCAGTAGAGAAATGGAACCTTGGTTCCATCACCTTTAGGAACCCCACGTGTTTCAAGGGAACAATCCCCAGAAAGATCCAATAACAACAACGATAATAATGATCAAACGGTAGAACAAGATCGGGTAAAGCAAATGATTGCAGAGTATGTGGGCCAAGCTTTGCAAGAATTTTCCAGGGGATTATCAGTGGCATCACCTGCATCACTGACACCACCTCCCAATAATACTATCACCATGGAAAATCCTCAGTCTGGGTTGGTAAACTCAGCAAGGGATGACACTCCTAACGAATCTCTCGAAGCGAGACCAGGTATGACTAATAAATCTGAATTACAAAATTTACTACTAACCTTGCAGAAATAGGTGAAGGAACAGAACGATTGAATCGAGAAAATTCCTGGAGTACCACGTGTTATCAAAGGCATTGATGTTGGTAGATATTCTCAACAACCTTGGAAATCAAGCGCAGCACCCTTGCCTATACCCAAGAAGTTTAAAATGCCTGACGTTCCTAAGTATGACGGAACAACTGACCCACGCGACCATGTGACTGATTTTACCACCAGAGTAAAGGGCAACGACTTAACAAAACAAGAGATTTAATCAGTCCTTGTCAAAAAATTCGGAGAAACACTTACCAAAGGAGCCCTAACCTGGTATTCTCTTCTCCCTGAAAATTCTATCGATTCTTTTGCTGAGCTTGCAGATTCTTTCATAAAATCACACTCAAGTGCATAAAGTGTCGAGAAAAGAATGAAGGGCATATTTAAAATAAAGCAAGGAGACACGGAACTACTCCATGAACTTGTAGATAGGTTCCAATGAGAAAGAATGCAACTACTAAGGGTGCCTAATAATTGGGAAGCCATGGCATTTTCAAGTAATCTAAATGACAAAAGCTCAGAAGCCACGAGGAGACTCAAAGAAAGCTTGAGAGAATTCCCAACTACAACGTATAATAGGTACAATACTAAACTTCGAATAGAAGAAGATACAATTGCTCGTTTGAAAGATGAAGATCATACCAGATCCAGACGTTCTGAATTAGACAGGAGATCAGGTAAAAATAGGTACAGTCCTTACTTGGGACCATCGGGACGTGAAACTTGTCTCAGGTTCGAAAATACCAGGTTATATTATAGACCACCAAGCAGAGATGCGGGCTCGTCCTCATCTAGATCCAGAAAGGATCGATATGAACGATCTAGAGGTAATGCACGAATTGGGGATCACGCCTTTAATGTAAGTACCCCTGAACTTGTTTCAATATTAAGAAATATGGGTGATAAGGTTCGATGGCCCAAAGAAATGCGGTCAAACCAACTAAAAGGAATCCAAATTTCTGGTGTGAACTCCATAATGATCATGGACATAAGACTGCAGATTGCAGGTTTTTACAAGGTGAAATAGAACAATTATTGAAACAGGGCTATCTAACAGAATTGTTTAGTGAAAAAGGTAAACATGCAGGAGCCCCCGAAGCCTCCATCTCCAAAAATAACCGTCAGCGTGATACATAGAGGAGAGGAAGTAAACAGAATAGTTTGCAAATTACCCTCGAAGGTCACAGTTAAACACGAAAAGCGGGTTCGACAAAATCCGGACGTAGATGATATAACCTTTGATGATGCAGATTTCGGCGGATTAATGCTCCCTCACAACGATGCTCTGGTAATATCCTTACTCATTCATGACACTAACATTAAAAGAGTGTTGATTGATCCAGGTATTTCAGTCAAAATTATCTTGTTAAGAGTCGTGGAATAAATGCTCTTAGGAAATCAAGTAATCCCAAAGGCGCGATCCATATTAGGGTTTGACAAATCTACAGTGATAACTAAAGGAGAAATCGAACTTAGCACTTATGCCGAAGGAGTAATTAAAAACACCAAATTCCAAGTCGTTGATACTGACATGGCTTATAACGTAATCATGGGAAGGCCCTGGATCCACGACATGAAAGCAGTACCATCTACCTTGCATCAGGTAATAAAATTCCCTTCAGAATGGGGAATTAGACAGATTAGAGGAGATCAACAAATCTCTAGAAATATAAATTTTGTGGTGCATTATAACAAAAAAGTAGAGACAGAATAATCGGAAGATATGGAAATCTCCCAGGCAGATGTTACCGGCCAAACAGGTACAGAAAAAGCCATTGACCAAACAGGTATGAAAGAAGTAAGTGTTCAAAAAGATACGGAAGAAGATATTCACGAAAAGGTGAATCAAGTCACCACGGAAGATAAACTGGACCACACTGATGTAGATTCTAGATCGGACGTCATTCATGAACCGGAGGAAGACGAGCACATCAAAACAACTACGGAAGAGCTCGAAGTTGTTCCATTGTCTGAACAAAAGCCTGAACAGAAAGTGTATATAGGCACGAGGCTGAGTCCCGGTCGAAGAGGTAAGTTAATTGATTATTTAAAGGCTAACGTAGATTGCTTTGCGTGGTCCCACTCAGATATGACAGGTGTCCCACCAGAAGTGATGAATCATAAACTAAATGAAGATCCATCCTTCGTACATGTTAAACATAAGAAAAGAAAGCAAGGACCATTCAAGAACCAAGTGATTAACGAAGAGGTACAGAAACTCTTGAAAATTGGTTTGATATGAGAGGTAACGTACCCTAACTGGCTAGCTAACACTGTGGTAGTACCTAAAAAGAATGGAAAATTGAGAGTATGCGTAGATTATACTGACTTAAATAAAGCATGCCCCAAAGATTCATTCCCATTACCACATATAGATCAAATGATTGATTCCACCGCATGTCAGGAATTGTTAAGCTTTCTAGATGCGTATTCTGGTTATAATCAGATTAAAATGGATCCCTCAAATGAGGAAAAAACCTTNGAACATCTAGGAAAAACAATGGAAGTTTACATTGATGACATGCTGGTAAAATCAACACGGGCGGAAGACCATTTCCAACACCTCTCTATTACCTTTGACATTTTATGCAGGTATAATATGAAGTTGAATCCAGAGAAATGCGCTTTTGGCGTAGAATCAGGTAAATTCTTGGGTTTCCTTGTATCAAACAAGGGAATAGAGGTAAATCCGGATCAAATTAAAGCTATAGAAGAAATACCTGATGTACTTATAAACAAAAAAGAAGTTCAAAGACTAACGGGAAGAATTGCAGCCTTAGGAAGATTTATTTCCAAATCTTCCGAGAAAAGTTTTAAATTCTTTTCAGTTCTCAAAAAGCAAAATCGGTTCAAATGGACTGAAGAATGTCGACAGGCTCTCAAAGACCTAAAGGCTTATCTATCAAAACCTCTGTTGTTGTCAAAGCCAAAGGAGGGGGAGAGGTTGTACGTCTATCTTGTCGTCTCGGAAATTGCTGTAAGTGCAANGGCCATACTTTCAATGTCATCCAATCACAGTTGTGACCTCGTATCCATTAAGAAACATACTGCATAAACAAGAACTATCAGGAAGATTAGCCAAGTGGGCCATAGAATTAAGTGAGCATGAAATAATATATCAGCGTAGGACTAAAATCAAGTCTCAAATCTTAGTTGATTTTGTCGCTGACTTTAGTAATAGCATTGTCCCTGAAGTAGAAAAAGAGTTACAACTCTTTAACGGTGCTTATCCGGGTCTATGGACCCTATTTACCGATGGTTCTTCCAATATAAAAGGTGTCGGCTTAGGCATAGTCTTAATATCACCCACGGGTGAAAAGACATGACAGGCTATCAAATGTTATCCTAGAACTAACAATGAAGCAGAGTACGAAACTGTCATTTCAGGACTAGAAATCGCACGAGAACTTTCAATCGAGCAAATCATAGTCAAAAGCGACTTCCAACTGGTAGTAAATCAGATGCAGAGGACTTAAATCGCTCGAGAGACTCGGATGCAACAATATCTAGAACAGGCACGAGAGCAAACATGGAAGGTAATAAAAATACCTAGAGAGGAAAATGCAGAAGCAGATGCATTAGCTAACTTCGCAGCAGTCACGGAAGTAACAAACAAAGACAATGCAATTGTGGTTCATCTATTCCATCCAGTGATCGACCAGGACATAAATGATTTAACTTTCAACAATTTAACCTGAGATTGGAGAAACGAAATATTAAATTTTTTGCAGAATGGCACCGTACCTGAAGACAAGAAAATAGCTCAAGCACTTCGCCGTGAAGCTGCACGGTACTGCCTCATTCGCAACTCATTATATCGCAAGATGTTCGGAGGGCCTCTAGCAAAATGCCTCTGACCTAACCAAACGGAGTTCGTGATGAAAGAAGTCCACGAAGGACACTGTGGAAATCACTCAGGGGCGAGATCCTTGGTAAAAACCCTAATCAAAGCTGGGTACTATTGGCCTAAGATGGAAGAAAAGGCCGAGAACTTCGTATCCAAATGCGACAGATGCCAAAGGTTTGCCAATAAAATCATCGACCAGCGGAATTATTGCATCCAATAATATCCTCATGGCCCTTCATGAGATGGGGTATGGACATAGTGGGACCTCTTCCCACAGCTAAAAGACAGGTACAATTTTTGCTCGTGCTAACCGACTATTTTACAAAATGGGTAGAGGCAGAAACGTTCAAATAGGTGCGAGAAAAGGAAGTTAAAAGCTTCTTATGGCGAAACATAATATGCCGCTTTGGGATACCAAAGGAGATCATGTGTGATAATGGCCCACAATTCATAGGCTCGCAAATCACGGAATTCTTTGAAAGCTGGCAAATAAAACGGATCACTTCAACGCCATACCACCCCGTGGCTAATGGTCAGGCTGAGTCAACGAATAAAGTCATCATCAACAATCTAAAGAAGCGTCTAGATAAAGCCAAAGGAAACTGGCCTGATGAGTTATCAGCGGTACTATGGGCATCCAGAACAACTTCAAAAATAACCATGGGAGAAACTCCGTTCGCACTTGTCTATGGCTCAAAAGCCTTAATACCTGTGGAGATTGTTGAACCAAGAATAAGGTTTACAACAGCCATAGAGGAAGCAAACAACGATGAATTGAGGACCAATCTGGACCTGTTCGAACCACGGAGAGAAGCAACACTAATACAGATGGCAGCTCAAAAACAAATCATAGAGCGTTATTACAACCGTAAAGCTCATCTCAGGTACTTCAAGATTAGGGACTTCGTCCTCAAAAAAAAATCTTTCAATCAACGAAAGAAGCAGGCGCAGGAAAGCTAAGTCCAAATTGGGAAGGACCCTACAAAGTCCGAGGCATAGCTGGGAATGGCGCCTACGAGCTGGAAGCAATGGACGGCAGAATCCTACCAACAAGTTGGAATGCCATCCACTTGAAGAAGTACTACTTCTAAGGAAAAGGTTGATACCCCCGGTCAGGTATCACACATTCGATTTTATTTTGAACATTTAAATTTTTACTAACCTTTTTAGATGATAGGCATAAAGCTAACCCATCACCAAATGATGATATTAGACATGCAAAGACGCGAGGAAGAAACTGAATTCCCAGTCTAGGGTTACACTTTCTGATGGATGTTTTAAAGGGTTAAGAAGTCATCATCTAAAAACTATATACCTTCGAGTCCCACATGTTTTTCCTTTTCAGGAAAAGGACAACAAAGAAGGAATATTTAAGTGCTCGAGATTTCATTCTTCAAAGCTCAAACACTTGGGGGACTATACAGTATGGAAGGCTAAGACGAAGCAAAGAAGACTATCAAAAAGTCAAAACTCGAGCCTAAAGATCCATCTACCCAAGGAGTCAAGTGACACGAGCAGAATCGAAAGAGCCGAAGACTCAAATACAAAGCTGAAGACTCAAATACAAAGCCCGATCCAAAAAACCTTCGAACATGTTCAGGTTGAAAGGCAAAATATTAGTTACGAGGAAGAAATGCACATCTTTGTACTTATTCAAAAGAAAACTGTTGTAACCAAAAACAGTTATGGATAAAAGATCATCATCATTGTACTCATTCAACAACAGTTGTAACTAAAAACAGTTACGAAATCTTTGTACTCACATGTAAAATTGTTATCAAATAAAACAGTTACGAATGAAAAAGTATTTCCTCCATTCCTCGTGATCATTGAAAACTGTTACGAACGAAAAACAATTGTTCTCTTGTATTAACTCGAAAAAACTGTTACATACGAAATACAGTTACGAAATACAAGTGTACATCAAATCTGTTAAAAGAAAACAGTTGCAACATGAGTTTTAGACGATAATCGAACACATGTAAAATATTGTGGAAGTTCAAACAAAAAACTTTCCTCAGAAACATTCTTAAACATGTGAAAAATTCCTATCACTCTATTGCATTATTACACCACTATGAAGTTGAGACGTCTTCTTCATTAAATGTCGATCAAAAAGGGGCCTCTTTCATAAATTTTTCCTACTACAAAAAGGCACACATTTTATATGATATCGTGCCTATTACGAAAAAGTACGAGTAATATAAAGCATTTTATATACAAAACTCAGAGGTAAAACTAAAACCTTGAAAAATAAAGCATGCAAAAGACTTAAAGAGTAGAACAGAGACTCAGTAACAAAAGTCATATTTTGCATTAATATGATAAAACGGCTAAGTAGAAACTAAGTATTAAATTTATACTTGGCCGTATATATTTTATTTACATTAAGGTGCCCCTAAGTTGTCAGTTGGGGACTTTAAAAGATCCAAACTCCCGATGGAGGGGAAACTACTTTCTACTATTTTCTGAAAGAAAAAAATATGGACTTTTTCCAACGATGGATCTGTTGGACAATTTTCTTGAGGAATAAAGTCCAATTTAAAAACACCAAAAAGATTTTTCATTTTTTTTTTAGGATAGGCAGGTAGTATCCCTTGGTTTTTCTTTGGGCTCCGGTTCTTTTCCAAGGGTGTAACTTGAACCGGGTATTTAACTTTTTTTTAGAGAAGTTAGGAAGAAGCTGAGTACTTTTAGAAATACCCTGTGACATGTTTGGTGCTGGCATATTAGGTTATGACATACATTCTGCTTTCCCTTATATTTGGTTTAACATGTGATGCCTGAGTAAAAATAAATAGCCTATTGTGTGACGCCCTAGCTCAGTTGTTTAACTTGTATGCTACATAGTGTAACATTGCTTAATTCTCTCAATTTTGTGTGCTTTCTTGACTTGAGAGTCGAATAAAACCATTGTGATTGAGTCATGTGCAATGTGCGAGTGAGGCTTAGTGATTGTCTATGCTATCCTGTGTAGTCTAGAACTTGCCCCGTGTGTTAATCTAAGCGAAATTGTAGGTTATGCTAGTCTAGGAGATGACGTAGGCGTTTTCTTTCTTGATCATGGATGTGCTTGACACATAAGAAATAAATTTTCCATTGTTAGCCCCTTTGAGCCTTTAGACCTTTTC
>ML397538.1:117338-135520 GCA_005239525.1 Nicotiana knightiana | reverse complement strand
GGGGGGGGGGGGGGAGTGCAAACAAGGAATCCGCATCTAAGCCACCTATTATCAAGACAGGTTGATGACCTTTGGAGGAGAGTACAAGCAAAGGAGTGCTCTGTTGTTGATCACCTAACGAAAACTCCCACTCAGATATCCATTTTATCGCTGCTGCAAAACTCCGAGACACACAGGAACGCCCTGATGAAAGTGCTGAGTCGAGCTTATGTACCAAACAACTTCACTAGTAGGGAGATGGCCAACATGCTCGGTCTGCATGTCACTACTTTCCTTTGTTATTATCACACTTTCTTTACTTATATATCGCATCTATTGTCTAACAACTAGTACTAAAATAAGTCACATATTTTTAGAACGACAAAAACCAAATTTAATTATAATTACCATTTTCAAGGTAAACAGTTTGACGCCCACCGTGGGGCTAAAAATAACAGTGATTGTTTTAGTGCTGGTTTTCTAAAAACACAAGTTATTCTTTACACTTTTTCTTGTCCAAGAATCTTCAATTTAAAGTTAGAAAATTTCTAACTCAGTGAATGCACATGAAAACAACGGTCATGAGGATCATGGAGAGAACGGTGCAGTCGCTTCAGGCACCATTGTACCACCGCAAAACCCTGAAAGGGCACCAGTTGATGAAAGCTCACACAACGCTCAACATGTCGATGTAAGCTCTCATACAGACGGAAGTGTGCGTGAAGGAGACCAACATGAAGCACAGAGAGCCCTTGCTCAAAAGGAAAGAGAAGTTAGCCTTAATTCCATTTTAGAGATGTTGCAAGCACAACAAGTGGCTATTTCTCACCTATAAACCATAAAAAAACTCCAAGCACAACACCACCGAAAAAGGCTCCTCGATTCGAACAGGCGCCAGAAAGGTGGAGCAATAACGGGTCAGCAGCCAACCCCGCTATTATGAAGATGCTCGACGACCTCACAAAGAGGATTGAATCAGTGGAAAAGAAGATAGAAGCTAACGACAAAAAAATGGAGACCTATAACTCGAGGGTCAATCAGATCACGGGCGCAACCCCAATTCTAAAGGGTGTTGATGCAAAGAAGTTTGTGCAAAATCCATTCCCATCAAGTGCAGCTCCGAATCCCATCCCGAAGAAATCCAGAATTCCCGATCTCCCGAAGTACAACGGGACCTCGGACCCTGATGAGCACATTACTGCTTAAATTTCTGCTGTGAAAGGGAACAACTGAAAAGATGATGAGATTGAATCCGTCTTATTGACAAAAATTAGAGAAACGCTGTCCAAAGGGGCCATGATGTAGTATCATAACCTACCGCCGAACTCGATAGATTCGTTTGCCATGATGGCAGACTCTTTTGTGAATGCGCATGCTTGTTCCATCAAGGTCGATACGAGGAAATGTGATGTCTTCAAAATCAAACAAAGAGAGAATGAGATGTTAAGGGAGTTCGTATCCCGCTTCCAATTGGAACGAATGGAATTACCACCGGTCTCAAATTATTAGGCAGTGCAAGCCTTTGCTCAGGGTTTGAATGAACCAAGCTCGGTAGCTTCAAAGCAGCTAAGGCAAAACATAATCAAGTATCCCACCATGGTCTGGGCGGATGTACATAACAGGTATTAATCAAAGATCAGAGTTGAGGATGACGAATTGGAAGCCCCCTCGGGCTCGCGTATCCCAGCAGGCTCTTAGCAACAGAATCTGGACTTCCAAAGAAAGGTCCGAGGCGAAGCAAAGAAAGGTATCAACCGTACATAGAAAATCGATGAAATATCCCATGGCGCAACATACCTCGAAGTGATCGAAGGATAGATCGAGGCCAAAATCCTCGGGGACTCGTTAACAAAGCAGGGTTTGACAGGCACACAGGACCGGTAGAGGCAACCCGGCTATCTGAGTACAACTTCAACATTGATGTTTCAGACATCGTATCGGCCATAGGTAAAATCAAAGACACCAGGTGGCCAAGACCCATACTATCAGATCCTTCACAAAGGAACCCTAACTTTATATGCAAATATCACGGCACTCAATGTCATAGGACCGAGGATTCCAGGCAGCTTCGAGAAGAGGGAGCTCGGCTGATTAGCAAAGGGCACCTTCGAGAGTTCCTCAGCGACCGAGCTAAAAATCAATTTTGGGAAGAGAGGCGAACAAGAAAAATGAAATAGAAGAACCACAACACGTCATCCACATGATTATTGGAGGAGACGACGTCCCTCAGGGACCCATTGTCAAGCGAACAAAAATATCCATCACAATAGAAAAGCAAATCCGAAACTATGTACTCGAGGACACTCTTGCATTCAGTGAAGAAGACTTCAGGACTTTGTCTCAACCGCATAATGATGTACTGGTAATTTCCTTCCTCTTGAATAACATTCAAATTAAACGTGTGCTCATGGACCCAGGTAGCTCGACCAACTTAATCAGGTCGAAGGTGGTGCAGCAGCTCGGACTACTCGATCAAATCATACCCACCGCTCGAGTCCTCAATGGATTCAATATGGAAAACGAGACAACGAAGGGGGAAATCATCCTCCCGGTCGACGTATCCGGTACAATTTGAAACACCAAGTTCCATATTGCCCTGCTTGAGGGCTAGAAACTGATCGACTCAGGCCTATCGGATCTCTCTCGGTAAATACTGGTCAAGAAAGGCATCTGAAAAATTATCCCAAATAGCAGAAGGTGCATTACGTCCCCTGGACCTTTCTCATCCCTCGTACTAAAGGATGGCTATATCTCGGAGTCGAAAAGCTACTAACTCAACTGCCACTTTCTCCGTGGCATGCATAACCTGAAAGATTCTGTGATGTTGGCCTATGAAATCATGCGAGTCCGCCCTCTAATTTGTCCCCGTGAACACTTGGGGATTCAAATCAATAAACTCTCGAACCCTTGAACTCCCAGATCCCTCAGAAGGTCCTGCACTAGCGGATGTCCTATCTTGTTGATGGGTATCTACAAATTGTGCCAAAAAATGCACCGCACTCCTCAAGTCCTGATATGATGGAAGCGAGGGGGTAACTGGATGTACAGCCTCCCTATGAATCTCCTCAGGTGGCGGAGGAGCCGGTAATTTCTTGGTAGGGGTCTCTCCCTAGGACTCCGATTGGGCCCCATCTACTAGGGGTACCTTGCTTGTCCCCTCACCTACTGTTGTTTCTGTCTTCTAACTAGCCGTAGTCTTTCTAGTTACCGTCATATGTGCATGTAAATGTCAACACGTAAGTTTAACTCAAATTTCCTATAACTCAGTACTACATCACGATTTATATTTGAAAGAAGGGTAACCAATTCCTAAAGGCCCTATAGTCCCTTTCTTATATAATGTGGTGCACTACACATCTATAAATAAGACCCTAGTAGACACGGCTTGTAGACTCCCTAGGACATAACTTCTCTGATACCACTTTTGTCACACCCCGAGCCTGGAGGCGAAACCGGCGCCAAGTGCCTCACCTACTCTTGACTGATATGAATGGAATACTTTGGTCATGGGCCACATTACGAAATAATATGCGATGCAAAATATAAAACTGCATAGAGACTGAAGCTGACTATATGTCAACATAAAGCTGGGCCGGCAAGGCCGCCATAACTACTATAACTGACAAGCCAACAAAATATATGTACATGCCTACAAGCCCAGCATACTGCACTAACTGACAGGATGTGTCAACAAGCCTCTACTGATAGACGTACTATGATCGGAACAGGGCCCCGACTTACCCATAACCTATCTACATATATACACAAGATGTACATAAAACTTCTAGACCCGGCAAATATGAAGGACGGGGAGCTTA
The DNA here is from genome assembly GCA_005239525.1 of Nicotiana knightiana. Lineage (NCBI taxonomy): Eukaryota > Viridiplantae > Streptophyta > Magnoliopsida > Solanales > Solanaceae > Nicotiana > Nicotiana knightiana. The sequence goes on along the minus strand of ML397538.1, from coordinate 131,723 downwards.
CCGATAAAGCTGAACTCGGGCAAACACCAACTGAGAAGGTCTACCCGTCTGTTTTTCTGAACTTGCACACATGAAATGCATCCCCCACATCCACCCCCAGAAAGGGACGTCAGTACGAAATAATTTACCGAGTATGTAATACAATATACTGAAAGGTGAAACTGAACTGATAACTTGAACATATGCTTATCTACTGATACTGACTCAATTTTATCAATATAATAAGTAAAATATGTGTCCGGCCCTATAAGGCTCGGTATACATATATAACTGCTCTTCCGTAGTAGGCTCGCTAATAGGCGCTCAGCCATACTAACCTTTGTATCTCGACCAACTAGGCTCGCTCATAGGCGCTCGACCACATTAGGCTCGGTATATATCTTACCATCTGATCAGAGGTTACCCAATAGAGGCATGCCCATCGATTATAGCTCGATGGTAATGAAAATACTATAATACTGTATATATAGACATTTTTCTCCCTTGAATGAAAAAAGAAATACTCAATTGAATATGAAGTCCCAATAAGGAGAATATTATCACTAATAATACTAGAAAAATATACGTTCGTTCCACCTCCACCATTTATGCTCCTCTTACTTCCCATTTTAATTCAGCTTCTTCTTATATTCTTGCCTTTTATGCATAATTCTTCCAATCTTAGAAATATTTCTTATACATATGTACCATCACCTTAGATGTTTTGGGTTACACGAATTAATTTTTGAGTTCCTTTCATTTTTTATTTTTTTTACCTAACCAACAATATAATGTAGAGTTTTTTATTTACATCTTAGTTTGTATTTTTTTTTTGAACTGTTAGTACCAAATACTTCCTGCTTTAAGGCATATGTAAGAGAAACTGGGATTTTTCTTTATGTCTCGTTATCAAACTCGTGTAATTTACCAGATCATGCATAATGAAGGAAGAGTTTAGCCTTAGCATATCTGGAGTAGGGAAAAATCCATATGATTTTCTTGAAAAAGGTTGCATCGTACTCCTTTGGAACCACAAAATTTTTACGTTGCTAAAGTTTCAATAATTCTCGTAGGATTTTCCTTCTGTTGTTGCAAGAGGTCACGTTGCAAAGTTATAAGATTGCTAAATTTTTCCTTCTGATTGAAGTCATTTTCTTTAAGATAATAGAAATGAAGGGTATTACTTACAAGTGTTTGTAATTATGAGAAATGAGGCGTCTCTGTTCTTGACACCTTATTTTCCACCTAACCAAAGACAATTAATAGTCATTTGTTCAAGGATTGGCATGCTGCCACGTGGGGTTTTCTTTAATCTTTAACACTTATTAGGTAATTACGTAATGTCCTGTTACCCGGTAATTAACCAATTACCCTCATAATTAAAAATTATCTCAAATTACTTAAACTTCTACGTATTTTTAATCATATTATCACAGTCATGTAGTACCTTGTATGGTTCTAGTCCATAAATATCGGGTATTATCGCTCGGCCCGTATTTTATCCCAAATTGACAACCTTCAATGAAACGCTTTTTTTTTTATTCGTGTACCCTTTATCCTTCATGGAACTTACTTATTGGTTGTTCTAAATAGCATATACGCTAACTTTGAGATAATCTCATTCCCGAGTCTATGTTAATTAACTGAACACGAAACATTAGCATACAAGAAATGCGAGCTGTAACAGTTGCCTTCTTTACATGAGACTAAGAATTGTCTCCTATTTCCGCATGAGACTAAGCATTGCATCCATAATTGCATAAGGATAAGCATCGACTTTCTTTGCATGACATTAAGCATTGTCTCCCTTTCTTTCATTAGACTAAGCATTGTATCCATTTTTTGCATTAGACTAAGCATTTTTTTCTCCCTTCTTGCATGATACTAAGAATTGTCTCCTCTTCTTGCATAAGGCTAAGCAATGCCTTTCACTACATGAGACTAAGCGTTGTCTCTATTTATTGGATAAGGCTAAGCATTGCCTCCGTAATTTCACAAGGCTAAACACTGCCTTCCCTTGCAGGAGACAAAGCACTGTCTCTCTTCTTCGCATTGGACTAAGCACTACCCTCATCTCACATAAGATTAATCCTTGTCGTCTCGTCCTCACACATGACTAAGAATCATATCTTTGCATTTCATAGGCTGAAATATCGCCATTTCATCTGAAGGCATCATCCTCATAGCCAGGAGACGCCATTCCATGGCCTGAGGATCTCTTAAAATTGCACATCATTATTCAAAGGCGTCATAGTCCAGAGGCACCATCCTCATAGCCCGAGGGCACCATTTTATGGCCTGCAAAATCTTTATCATATGCTTCATGGACCAGGACATCATGGTCTAAGGACATCGTCCTCAGTGTCAAAAGACAACCTTCATTGTCCAAAGGGAATTTGCATCATGTTTAAATTTTCCTAATAACCCATGTGTATTCGCAAATAGGTAAATCGGGAGTAACTGGTGTGAAAACATGAGCAATCTTCGCTCCGGTTTCTGTTCACCACGTTCCCATCCTTTGGCGACTTAAAACATAACCGACAACATACATATTTGCATTCATGATTCCACTTACGATATTGTCCAACCCAAAAGAACCTTTTCGAAACATATGACCATTCTTACAACCAATCCATCGATTTCGTTCATCGTTGGATCCAGAACTACACAAGGCATTATTCCCGTAACCAGGGATATGTAGGCAATTCAGGAACCAGGTTTCGACCCCATTTTCAAATCACACCATTCCCACTCAATTCAGCCAAACTTGATCATCATTTTCTTTACCCGACAACTCTTTCATCATTCCCAAGTAAAGAGGGGCATCTGTTGATACCCAATTTTGCTCTCATATTTTTAAATAAGTATATATAATTTCAACATATCATTTTACATCATTACTTAATTTACAAGATTTATACAAGTATTTTCTATAAATATTTTTATAATTTTATATTTTTAAAATTAATTTTATTGCATTTAAAGTATTTGAATATTTATTAATTATCCTTTAATTTATTCTGTGATGATTTAATTACCAAAAGTCATTATTCACATCAACATATACGTTTCAAATATTTTTTACTTCATTTCATATATTATATTAGTATTTTTAGACCATTTTCACAATATTACAATAATAAACTATATTTTATAATTTATTGCATTTGTCATTTTATTCAAGGTCAAAATAACTTTTTACATTTTATGATTTTCTACTATTTTTTAAAAGTCTTAAGTTGCATAAATAGCATTTTTATTTTTATTTTACTATTTTTATTAAATTATTTCCTCTTAATATCTTGTTTTTAAAATCTGGCAAAAATTAGGCTTTATTTTGGACAACTAAGGTCCAAACAAAGTGTCCCAACCCCACACTGCCTAGGACCAAACAAAACAACCCCTTTTATTTCAACCCGGTTCGCGTGCTATTCTTTCCTTTTTTATGATTTATTGAATGTTTTTCCTTGTCTGTGTGTTTAATTTGCTACTATATAAACCCCTTCCCTAATCCCCTTTAACGGACCTAATCACTGCTATTATTCACACTATTCTCCTCTTTCACTCACTCAATCACTGGTTTACACTCGAATATTCTCTAACACTATTGAATTATGGGTCGGCTGAAAGCTAAGGCTATTAAATGACCTCCTCTTGTGCAAACAGTGATCGGAGCCCTTCTCGAGGCTCCAGTGAACTCTGAAGCATGGGGGATTTGGGGTTTCATTTTCCACTTTCAATTGTTGCTACTGAGTCACTACTGATATTCAAAGTTTTTCACTCTTTTTCTCGTTTATCTTCGCAATTGGCTAGAATTATCGATTCTCTGTAGCCTTTATTATTACTTATATACTTGTTCGTGCATGTGTATTCTACGTTCCAACACTGTTTGAATTTTTAGACAAGCATGTCTTATGCTTCTTCATTATTTGAGAATTCCCAGCATTGTATTGTTGTACACTTTACTGCAATTCTATTGTGTTAATAATGTTCTCCAGTTCCATGTTCTCTAATAGTTGAACTTGGTAGGCTTTCATATGTAATATGCTCTCAGTATGTGTATTTTATCTTTGATGGATTCCAGACTTATTAAGTGCTACTTGAATTTCATATTAACTTCGATTTTTGAATAGTTTCATCTCCCATGAGTCCCTATATCTCCTTAGATTTCTTAAATCTTCTTGAGATGATTGGAGTCTAACTTGAATTCGAATGTGTTTGGCCTATGCCCACTAGCCTGCCTGTTTTTTTAGTATCGATAGATGTGATCATTCTTTCCGTATATGGGGCTGGTTGTACTGATACTACACTTCTGCACCTAGCGTATATGTTTGGATGCTGACGTTGTTGTGTATGATGGGAGCTAGTATTGAAAATGTACACGTGTTCCCGTTACAGCTGTCTCTTGTTCATGGTAGCCCTAGACTTATGAAAATCTTTTTATGTATATTCGGACAGATGATGTATTTATTTTATACTAGCTTTGTAAACTCTAAGTCTTAGAAGCTCATGATTTGTACTACCAGTCCTTTGGAACTCTTGTATAAAAGCAGTTTTATTTTCATTTCTTTCTTGAAAACAAAATCTCATTAATTTGGATAGTTGTTTATTGGCTTACCTAGCAGGTTGGGTTATGTTCCATCACGACTAGTTTGATTTTGGGTCGTGACAAGTTCAACCCAAATCAACACGTAATATCAACGACATCGAATAGCTCATCGAAACAAATAGACAAGTCGCACAAAGTGTATAACAAACACAGTGAAAATCACCCCATCACACAAACTTCACCAACACAATGTCTCTAAACCAGCACACATCATCCCTGACATTTGCCATCCTTATCTCTCCGTTAGCCACCCGTATCGCTTTGCATAATAGCCGCATGTATCACTCCGCCCTGGCAATATCATTATCCACCCTTATCTTTCCTATAACCACCCATATCACTCCGTGTAATAGCCTCTCTTATCTCTTCGGCCTGACAATATCACTAGCCACCCTTGTCTCTCCTGTAACCACCTGTATCACTCCGTATAATAGTCTCCCTTATCATTCCCCCAGATAATTACACAATAGCCACCTGTATCGCTCTGTACATTCAACAATAGTGAGATTCCAGATTATGCCCATATAATATCAATAGTGAAATGCTGACCTTATACTCCGCATAACACAACCCAATTCACACAACAATTCACATGTGCTATCGTCACAACAAAACAACATAATCAACTCGTATCACAGGTGCCCGTAGCCCACAACCTTTCCAAAGGTTCAACGGTATCAATAATTTCACCACAAATAGCCCACGGCCCAACACAATGTGTATAGAATCTCAATAATAACAACATAAACGGAAAAGTAACTTAGTAAGGGACAACACCTCTTTTAAACACAACTTCAAGTAAAATATATTAAGGCCTCTTGATAACCTCAATTCCAATTAATTATTTAAAGATAACTCAATAATAAAATTATCTCCATGAAATGGCAACATAATTATAAAAGAATTCATGTAAAGGTCAAAGTGGTAACAACTCCATATAAGCATGTGAAAACAACTCGGCAAGGAATGTGCCATGTAACGACAATTTCCAATAAAGCATGTAATAATGGACATGGACAATAAATAATAAAACATGTGCTAACAATTTCCAATTAATACATACAAGATTCCTAAGAGTTTATACCGATAGAATTTCCACATATAAGCTTGGGTACGTACTCGTCACCTCGCGTACACAGCTTTCGCATTACACAAATAGCATAAACGACTCAAATCCTAAGGGGTATTTCCCCCACACAAGGTTAGGCATGATTCCTACCTCGACAAAGCTAAATCAATACTCTAAAATGACCTTCGCAAGTGAAACAACCTCTCGACGGCTAAAATCTAGCCAATTCATAGGAAGCAATTCCGGATAATAAAGCTTCACTTTTTAATTAAAATAAAAAAGTCAACCTAAATGTCAACCCTGGGCCTGCATTTCAGAACCCGACAAAAACTCAAAAAATAGAAAAACCCATTCCGTTACGAGTATAACCATACCAAAATTATCAAATTCTGATATCAAATTGCCCTTTAGATCCTCATTTTACATTTTGAAATATTTTAAAAATTTCCCAATTTTTTCCATTCTATTCACTAATAAATGATGAAATAATCACGGAATCATGAAATAAAATTAATTTCGGATGAAGAACACTTATCCAAATCAAACTTTTGAAGAACACCTCTAGAATTTCCAAAATAAAGGTGTAAAACCCCCAAAAAGGTAAACATATCCAACTTGTCAGCCTAGTAGCCGCACATGCGCAAGAATAAGTCGCATCTGCGACACCGCAGAAGCGCTAAACAACTGCAGAAGCGGTCCTTCTCACACCTGCACCCCATAAGCCATCCGTTATGGGTTGTTGAAGCCAGCCCATTTGTAGGGACACTTTCATATCTATGATTTAATTTGCTTTCATGGAGTCTCTTGCTCTCTTCTTATACTATGGTATCAGAGCCAGCCCATCCTTTCGGAGGGAGGAATAGTTTACTAAATATGTCTAAGCCAGCCCATCCTGTCGTAGGGAGGAATAGTTTACTAAATATGTTTGAGTCATTTCCATCAACCTCTTCCCTTGCAAACATGAATATGTCCCTTACTCTATATAAAACCTTGTCGAAAAAATATGATTACCTATACAAAGTAGATATCCTACCCGACGAATAAAAAGTAACATCCACTGAACTACCCTTATAAACCATAATTGAGCCTTTGTCAAAAAATTATTTGCACCATGGATCAAAATTCGTTCCTTATTCCAACATAGACCAAAAGGAGTCAAAGATTATGTTGTTGCCTCAAAACTTGACCAGCATCCTATTCTTGCCACTCGAGAGGAACAATTTATCACCCTTCAAATCCTGGATGATTTTCCCAGACAATGGAGAGATCATGGTTTTACCCATATCTATTTTGGTGTTATCCGAATCACTTTAACATAACACGGAAGAAAAGGTGAACCTATTGTTGTTCGACTTTCTCTTCTAGATACAAGATACTATGAGTACCAACATGCCAATGGGTACTACATAAGTTACCTTGAATGCTGGGATTGTCTTCATAACTATCTTTCCGAACTTCAACATGTCCCTTTGTGACCCATACCTAACTGAATCATTAAAAACCCAAGTTCCAATATAGGGAGCCCCACAAGACAAATACCCAAGTTCATCACCAAATTGCGCGGCGGATCCAAAATCATGTCATGGATCTCTGCCTTCCTAGAGGAGAAAATTCTTTACTCTTGAATATTGAGGCTACCAAAGGAAACACCTTGTGCACCCAAATACCCAAACAAATTCCCAGGGATAAGCTCGTCAAAATTCTTCCTGATTCATGGATTACAAATTAAGAAAACTTAAGGGAACTGGATGGCTCTCTACATTCTGGTGAGCCAACTTTTACTAGTAGAATGAAAAAATCGTTTCCATAAGCTTTGACAATTCCCATGTAAAAAACCCAATAAAACCATCTTTTCTTGCCAGATGATCCAACCCAAAGATACATACTAACACTTTTAGACCCTGACCCTGAAAGGGAACCTTTCTGGAATATACAAACTATTATGAAAGAACATGACCGGTTTCAACATTTCGACAAAGAGGGCAGAATAATTTGATGGTTCAGATGCCCCTTTGTGGGACACTGCCCTTGGGATCTTGGTTGCGACTGCCAAGACTGTTTGGAAGATCCAATTGGAGAATATGATGAACACTGTTGATACCCAATCTTGCCCTTATATTTTTCAAATAATTATATATACTTTCAAAATATCATTTTGCATCATTACATAATTTACAAGATTTATACAAGTATTTCCGATAGTTGTTTATAATATTATAGCTTTAAAATTAATTTGATTGTATTCAAAGTATTTTAATATTTATTAATTATCCTTTAAATTATTCTGTGATGATTTCATTACTCAACGTTACTATCTTCATCAACGTATATATTTCAAATATTTTTTACTTTATTTCATATAATTATATTAGTATTTTTAGGCTATTTACACAATCTTGCAATAATAGTGTATATTTTATAATTTATTGCATTTTTCATTTTATTCAAGGTCAAAATAAGTTTTTACATTTTTATGATCTTATACTATTGTTTTAAAGTATTACATTAATAAATAGAATTTTTTATTAAATTATTTCCCCTTAAACTCTTATTTTTAAAAGTTGGCCCGAATTAGGCTTTATTTTCGGACCAACTGAGGTCCAAACTAAGTAGCCCGACCCCATACTGCCTAGGCCCAAACCAAACAACCCATTTTAATTCATCCCGGTCGGGGCTAGCCTACACGACCCGCCCCGCCTATTCCTTAATCCCGACCGTTGATCTTTAAAGATCGACGATATACAATCAGTCCACCCTTTTTAATTAACCAACCACTGAAACCCTGGCCCATTTTTCCTAAACCGCCGCCCCTAAACACTTTCACTACTCCCTTCATCTCTCAACCCTAAACCCTGGCCGACTATGGAGATGTTTGCCTAGTCCTTCCTTATACGCGTCCATACGCGAATTTACTTGCATTTTCTTGTTACCATTACTCGTTTTATTGTAACTTTCGATTACCATTTAAATTATGGCAACCATATCTGGCTTTGACTCATGGTTCTGGGTGCGATTGTGGTCCTATACACCTAAAAAGAGAAATTTCTCCTATCTCCAGTGATTCTGTCGTGATTGTGGCTTCTGAATGACTTGCCCTAAATCCGATTCCAACTAGAGTTTGCTTGACTTCTTCTAAATTGATTATTAATCAATTTCGCGTGCTATTCTTTCCTTTTTTTATTGATTGACTATTCTTCCTTATTTGTTTGTTTAATTTTAATACTATATAAACCCCTCCCCTAATACCCTTTAATAGACCTAACCACTACTATTATTCTCACTATTCTCATATTTCACTCACTCACTCACTCTGTTATGCTCGAATATTCTCTAAAACTATTGAATTTTGGGCTGGCTAAAAGCCAAGGCCATTAAACGACTTCCTCCGGTGCAAGCAGTCCTCGGAGCCTTTCTCGAGGCTCTAGTGAACTCCGAAGCATCGGGGATTTAGGGTTTCATTGTCCTCTTTATATTGCTACTATTGAATCACAACTAATATTCTAAATTCGTCACTCCTTTGCTTGTTTATCTTCGCAATTGTTTAGCATTCTTGACTCTCTCTAGCTATAATTATTACTTTAATACTTGTTCGTGTACGTTTATTATGCGTGCCAACACTATATGAACTTTTAGACAATCATGTCTTAGGCTTCTTTGTTATTTGAGAATTCCCAACATTGTATTTTTGTACGCCTTACTGCAACTCTCTACTCTTAATAATGCTATGCAGTTCCATGTTCTCTAATAGTTGAACTTGGTAGGCTTTAACATATTTAATATGCTCTCAGTATGTGTATTTTAACTTGGATGGATTCCGTCCTTATTAAGGGCTGCATAAATTCATTTTAACATCAATTTTTGCATAGTTTCATCTGCCACGAGTCCCTGTATCACCTTAGATTTCTTAAATATTCTTGAGATGATTGGTGTCTAAATAGAATTCGATTGTGTTTGTGATCATGCTTTCCCTATATTTCAATAGTTGTGATCATGCTTTTATCATCATTTCCCTATATTTCATATCTAATCTGATAACTTTCCTTAAACTTAGTTTATAATCACACGAGTTCTTGCATGCTACACTATTCAAGTTTTCAGACAAATCATGTCTTATGTTTATACCTTTAGTGAACCCCATCAAAGTTTTATTTGTTCTGTGTGATCTTGATATAACCCTACCATGCCAGTGTAAATTTACTTGAGACCAATGCCCCCTTGTGTAATCTGAGATGCATAATTGAAATTGCTATACCTGATCAACCTACATGATCTCCATTTTCTTAGAATTAGCAAATATCTACTAGTTACTATGTAACCCCATAGGATTGTGTCTATGATTGTTCTGTAGGGCTAATTTCAAACATGTCTTATTTTAATCATCCTGGCAACCCCCCCCCCCCTATGCGTGAACTGCTACTGAATCGGTTTGCACCATGTTTGTCACGTGCACTAACACAACAACATCCTACAAACTTAACTGTGTAATCAAATCGTCAATATAACATAAAAAACAACGCATCAAACCTCAAAATCTAGTTTTTCTTCAAACTTCATAAACTTTCAAATTTAGAGTTTTAAGTACGAAACACGTCAAACGACGTCCAATTTCAACCAAACTTCACAGAAATATCTTAACCACATATAAAACCTATATCGTGCGCCGGAACAAAAATACGGGTCCGATACCAGCACATTATAACCAATTTCCCTTTCACTTTTCTTTATAAATTTTAGAAAAACAATTTCACACAAAAATTCGTTTCTCGGGCTTGGGACCTCGGAATTCGATTCCGGGCATACGTCCAAGTCCCATATTTTCTTATGGACCCTCCGGGACCATCAAATCACGGGTCCGGGTCAGTTTGCCAAAAATGTTGACCGGAGTCAAATTTACTCATTTTAATATCAAATTTTAGCATTTTTCATAGAATTTCATATCTAAGCTGTCCGGCTACACACCCTGTTGTGCACGCAAATCGAGGCATCTACAGATGAAGTTTGAAGGCCTCGGAAGTATGGGATGGGTAATAAAATAAGTTATGACCCTTTGGGTTGTCACAATAATAATTTGTAATGACGAATAATGGGGAAATTAGTGGGAGAAAGGGGTTGGGTATTCTAATATTTGCATGAAAAAGTAGAAAATAGGCCTATATGATCTATGTGTTATATATGCTATTTCATTCACCATGCCTTGTTTGTTATTTCGTTTGGTATGTTGCATACTAATAGAGATCATGCCTATAGGAATCATGCACACCTCACTTGTACATTTTTCGAGCACGTTAGTCTAAATTTCTATCCTATTAGTTTCTACGTTACTACTGTGCATATAGAGAGCGTGCCTATATGATGTATTACATATGCTTTGTTAACTTAGATACTATGCCTATCGGATTTCAAGTTTTCAATTGGTCAATTGCTTCTATTGATTTTTTACTAACCATATAGAAATTATGAATATAGGATTCTAACCTTTTAATCAACTACATCCATTTTTATCATTACAATGCCCGACCTAGATAACATACCTATAGTGATAAAGGGTTATAAAAATCAGGTAGGATTGTCAATTGTTAGAAATCCTGCCTGTATGATATTGTCACTCGCTTAAAATTGTGTATGAGCTCAACGCTGTTAATAATGGACTCTCAAAAACTGTTTCATTGCTTCGCTATACTACTATTACAAATCATGCCTATAGGACAATGCCACCTTTCTAAGGCGCATATTTATAAAATAGCGCTAATAGTTATAAGCTTACAAATAGCTCACTGCCTCCTCGCCTAAGCCATTGAGAACAATAATGCTGAATATACGATACTGGAATTCAGAATCACCTACAAACCATTCCTATAGGACTTTAAGTCTTAATTCTCATGATATGTACTGCCTAAACTGCTGGTGTGTATCTGTTGTTTATGTGTGGAGGCTAACTTGGGCCTTTATTTATCTTTATGTGAAGTCCTATGTAACGACCCGATCAGCCGTTCCGAGAGTTTTAACCCCGTTTCCCCCATTCTGCTTCATTATGTGTGGTTCAGCTCTTTTACATTGTGTTGGGTTGGTTTACTCGGGTTCGGAGTGATTATTGAGAGAAATAAGACACTTAGTCTCTTAAGTTGGTTATTTAGTGGGAAAAGTCAACTGGAAGTTGAATTATAGGTAAATTATCTTGGAATTTGGTTTTTATGGTTAAGATATCTTCGTTAGGTGATTTGGGACTTAAGAGCATGTTCGAAATGTTATTCAGAGGTCCGTGGTAGAGTTGGGTTGAATCGGCGAAATTGGATTTTTGGCGATTTTCGGTCGGCTGTGGAAAATTAGATTTTAGGGTCAGAATGGAATTCCGAAAGTTGGAATAGGTTTGTGGTGTCGTTTGTGATGTGTGTGCAAAATTTCAGGTCATTCGGACGTAGTTTTGTCAGTTTCAGCATCATTGGCGAATTTCAGATGTTTAGAAATTCTTGGACTTGAATTTCAGGTTAATTTGGTGTCTTGATGTTGTTTTGAGTGTTCCGAGGATTTGACTAAGTTCCGGTGATGTTATAAGAGGTTTTGGTATATTTGGTTGAGGCCCTGAGGGGCTCGGGATTGATTTCAGATGGCTAACGAAAGTTGGATGTTTGAAAAATGCAGCAGAAGGCTACTGATGTAACTCTTCTGGTATGGCCGCACCTGCGGATGGGCAGCCACAAGTGCGATGATCGCATGTGCGGAGGGCGTGTCGCAGATGCGGAAAGTGAAGGTCTACGCTTGACCACATATGCAAAGGAAGGAGAGTGTCTGCGATCGCAGGTGCAAAAGTTTGGTTTAAGTAACTTTTCACAGGTGCGCACCTAGGACCGCAGGTGTGAGTCCGCAGGTGCGAGAAAAGTAATTGTAGGTGCGGATCCCTGGTCAGAGCATATAAAATTGAGTCTTCGAGAAATTTGTATTATCTTGAACACAATACTCGATTCTATGGTGATTTCTAACTGATTAAGCATGAAATTTGTGGGTTTTAGGGGTTAAAATTGGAAATTAGGGCTTGAAACTTGAGACTAAGAATTTGGTGATTGAGGGGTCAAACAAAGTTAGATTTTTATAAATTTAGTATGTATGGACTCGTGAAAGGATAAGGATTCTGGTTTCGTGACTTTAATCGTATTCCTAAACATGGGCTCGGGGGTCGAGTTTGGCCAATTTTGGGATTATTGATGTAATTTGATTATTTTGAGGTGGGTTTTGTTTCTTTAGCGTATATTGATCATATGAATCTCATTTTGAATACATTCGGGGCGATTTGAGGCCTAGTCGAGCGGCAAGGACATCCCAGAGTAGATATTCATCCAGTTTGAGGTAAGTAACGATTGTAAATCTATACCCGAGGGTCTGAAACCCCAGAATTTCGTACCATTTTGATAAATGAGGTGACGCTCATGCTAGGTGATGGGCGTGTGGGTGTGCACCGATAGAGATTGTGACTTGGTCCGTCTCGTGGCAACTGTAAAGTTGCATATTTGATAAATGTTATTTGATTTCCATGTGTTTTAGAAATGATCCTGTTAACTTGGGTTGAATGCCATGTTTGGGGCCTTGTGCCATACTGTTTGGACCCTCAGAGGTATTTTTCTACTGTCCTCACACTATTTTTGACAGAAAATGTATTCTCAGTCATGATTTATACATGTTTACTGTTAAATCCTGTTTATCATTCTATTTTTATATATGTGAAAGATAGTTTTGGATGAATCCCCTGAGTTGTACTGAAATGCCCGAGTGGCTTATGAGGATGATGACTGAGTGAGGCCGAGAGACGGATTGTGAGGATAGTTATGGATCGCGTTGTACGCCGTAGTCTCATATATATATATATATATATATATGGATCGGGCTGCAAGCCACAACGATATTGGGTCGGGCTGCATGCGGCGGCGATATAGCGCTTGGGCTGTAGGAGCCCCTCCGGAGTCTGCACACCCCGACTGAGTGTAGTCGACTATATTTTTATGGACCGGGCTGGACGTTGCAGCAGTTGTGAGCATGTGATTTTTTACCTACTATATATTCCTACAAAATTCAATAAATTAATTAGTTTTATTATTTTTTGTTGAATTTCAGTGTTATTTGCGAATTGTTTTTGCATTGCATAATCATAAATCGTCATTCAAAATTTATAAATGATTTAAAGTGGCATAATTAGGTGCGTAACCTTAATCATTGTTATCAGGAAATTACAAAATTATTATAATTAATTGAAATAAATAACAACAAAAATGATGATTATTATGGCATAATGTAGATTTAAGGATTAATTTCTTAATTTAATCATCTTTTCTAAGGAAACGACGAAATTTATTCTTTAAGCGATTAGAGATATTTAAACTAAATGGTGCTACTCTTAATTAGCTTATCAATTAGTTTATACTTAGATAAAACTAAATTAAAATTAGTTACAACTCTTTAAAATTTTAAATTTTGAATTAATATGATTAATTAATTAAAGAATAAGGGTTAAGATTAGACTTGGGCTAACTTACCTAGGCCAAAAATATTTATCCCTAACACTCAATACCCAGCCAAAATTAATTAAACCCGGGCATCCCCAGCCCTCCAAAACGACCCCGTTTAAGTAACAGAACAATCCTAGTCGTTGATCTATTTAGATCCAACGGCTAGGAACTCAACAATCATTTAATATAAAACTATCTAAACACCCCCTACCCCTGATTTACCAAAGTCTAAC